>JBCNJP010001813.1:0-17938 GCA_039602395.1 Deinandra increscens subsp. villosa | reverse complement strand
TTAATTCTCTTGATACCTTGTCATAAATGCGGCTATCAACTGGTTGCAATTAATTCATACTAGTAAATTGACCCGTGCCTTGAGGCAGGGTCAAAAATATTTTTGCTGCATAAGGTTCGTTCAACATATTTGTTTGCTAGAATAATCAAGAATATTTTACTCAACTTATTTCACATGTTTTGGTTAGCGAGAACCAAGAATCCTCAAATGAAGTGCAACATACATATACAATAAGTGTTTCTTTCATCATAAATATGTGTGAACTACAAATATTATAAGCAACCATTTCTCTTCCTCTAGATACATTACAAATTTTATCTAATATGAAATATTCTTCGCTGCTGTGATGTTCACCAATAAACTCTTGCTCTCTATTCCCGAATACAAAAAACAAACACTTGCAAGTTTCATTTGGAAAGAGTAATTATTAAGCTATAATACCGAACTTTACAAATGTCAAAACAAACTTTTGGTTAGCTAAAGTACCTCTGGCCTCGCATTTTTTAACACCTTGTAGCTCCTTTCAATTTAAGAGTAGTGGAATGTGTATCCACACATCCAGCATAAATGATTCCTGTTAGATTTAAGTAACAAAATTATACAATAAAAAAAACCTAGTAAAGAACAAATGTTAATTAGGCTCAGATCTGATTAATGATTGCGATATACGCCTTCCTCTTATCAGAAAACATCATAGCCAAGTACTAAATACCAACATTCCATATCCAAGAAAAGAAAGGCATGTAGGCTTAGAAAAGTATCATCACCGCCACATAGAACCGATTTCAACGTGACCATCAGTCACCATATAACCATCACACCATGTCACAGATCCAAAAATTATCATCATAGCTCCACAATCAGAAAACATCATAGCCAAGTACTAAATACCAACATTCCAGATAGGGGTGTTAATCGGGTTAACCCGTTCGGGTTTCGGGTTATTAGGGTCGGGTTAGTCGGGTTTTTTTTATAAAAAAAATCTTACCCGCAACCCGACCCTATTAAGGTTTGGGTTAGTAGGGTTCGGGTTAGTCGGGTTTCGGGTTAGTAGGGTCGGATTAGTCGGGTTAATCGGGTTTTAAACGAATAGATATAATATAGAAGGAAAAAATATACTACTAATGCTTATAATATTATTTGAATAATTTAATACATAGGTTCATCAAAATTAAACAAATAAAAACTTAGAAATGGATAGATACTCACGTAAGTTTGCATAGACAGGTCTGTTTTTATTTTTTAGTTTTATGATTTAATCTCCCACTTGCTTAATTTGCAAAAAAGAATCAAACATTGTAGTCATTAAAAATGCAAGATTAACACGAATTTATTCAAGAAACGTAAACACTTTGATAATTTTGCATAGACAGAAGCATACAATACCATTAGTGCAGGTCTATTTTTTGAACGAGCGATGTAGAGTTTAAAAAACATAATTTTTGTATTACAACAATATTAAACTTCATTCCGAATTTTGTGCTTAGATTAACCATATTTATAAAATAAGCCCATTAACCTATCATTATTCGGGTTATTCGGGTTAACCCGCAACCCGAAAGTTTTTAAAAAATTAACCCGAGACCCGACCCTAACAACATTTCGGGTTTGTCGGGCTAACCCGCTTAACCCGATTAACCTTTTTAGACCCTATTAGACCCAACCCTAATTAACTTATTCGGGTTCGGGTAGGGTCGGGTTAGTCGGGTTCGGGTATTTTCGACACCCCTAATTCCAGATCCAAAAAAAAGAAAAAAAGAAAGGCATGTAGCCACATAGAACCAATTTTAACGCGACCAGCAGCCAACAAATTACCATCACATCATGACTCAGATCCAAGATTGATCATCACAGCCCCACGACTAAGGCCACCAGCAGTAATCAAACAATCATCACACCATGGCTCATATCCAATATTGATTGTCACAATAGAGTACCATGTATCCAATGAAAGATCATCAACGAAATATTAAACGTGGCCTAACCAATGAGAGTGAACCACCGACAAATTAACGAATCAAATAGCATGAATTTGCACAGGTGGCTTCAAAAGTACAATGGTAGTGTACAACTAAGAATAAAGATTTGATATATAAGCTGATATATAAATCAATCATCAAACGGCGGTAATAAACCGTATTCCGGTGGCTACAGTCATTGCTCGCATCTTAGATTTGAAAGAGCAACAAAAACCACAATAACCCAATCATGAGATGGCGGTAACAAACTGAATTCTGATGGTCACCGTCGTTGCTCACATCTCAGATCTGAGAGAACAACAAAACTCCCGATAACCCAATCATCAGACAGCAATAACAAACCGGATTTCGGTGGCCACCGTCGTTGCTCGCATCTCAGATCTGAGAGGGCCACAAAAACCACGATAACCCAGAATCTCATATCATAGAAATCGTATAACGATAAACAAAAGCAAAAACCATCGCGTCACATATTTAAATTTGAATCTTAAATTCGAATTCGAATTAAACATATTCATATATTCATATACCTATTTAAAATCTATAAATATTTAGCTATTTACAATGTTTTAATTTTAAAAAACATATTATCTAATTCATGTCCAGAAATTTGGCATTATGTGTATTTGATTCGATTCGGATTCAGTTTTCGAATTAGAATCGAATTTAAATCCAGGTTTTAAAATTGAAATTCGAATAATTCAATTTGATTAATTTGAGTATTCAAAATTCGATTCGTTGAACACCCCTAGATCACGCTAGGATCACTGGACCCAGTTAAAGATATGAATTTAGTTATTTGTTTGGTTGTTTCGTTTGAGATGTTTGACTTTGGCTTATGTAAGACTTTATACTTTATTTGGTTAAATGGTATGATTAAGTACTTCGGTAACTTTAATTAGTTACCATGAGCATCTAATAATCATTGGGTCTCAACATTTCCGACATCAGTTAGGTGTGACACGTAGCTTCATTGGATGGATGTCACATGGCAGCTTAAGATTATTATTATTTTTTTAAAAAAAGTGTTTATTTCGTAGTTAAGCGTGCGTAAATGTAACATATAGGTGGTTTAGTGGTAGCCCTTTAACTTTTATGTTTTAGGTTCAGTGTTTTGAACGTTTGGATTCTAATTTTTTTTCCTTTGCTTTTTTTCAAGGTTTTAAATTTCATACAATTTTCTCTATTATTTTTGTTTAACGTCGTTGCCCAGTCCTTTTGTATTTACGTTTTCTTTCTAGTGCGGTCTAGCAATTCAATCGTCTATGTCCTCGTATTATCCCCACCGCAACGTGCGAGCAATAAAATCTACTTAAATATAAAAATTTTAAAATGAAGAAAAAAAAATGTTGAATAGTGCACGTGCCCTTCCAAGAAAAATATATATAGTGCATGCGTTTGGTGATCCATGAGATCGATATTTGGAAAAGTATAATCAAACCGTCTATAAACTTCTCAAATCTCTATCCCTACCATATCAACCCTAACATCCTCCTTCCTATTTGTCTCTCGATCGGCCATCGGAATCTTCTAACTCTGGATTAATTTTCGATCTTCACAGCCTATTGGATTGGCGAATCACATATCTGAGTAGAATTAGGGTTTGATCTTTCAGGAAGAAACAATGAGTTGTTCAAAGAATGTAAAGGACAGGCTTAGCATTTTGCCCGAAGAGATTGTTTCACAAATCCTCTCTCTAATGCCAACGAAATATGCCGTGCAAACTTGCATTTTATCTAAAAGATGGAGGTACAAATGGATGCTTGTAAGAAACTTGGAGTTTGATGATATCCACCCCTTGAAATTTTATTCAGAATCTCGGGAAAAACATGTGGATAAGGATATTCTCCCCTTCCAAAATTTATTAGGATCTGTGGATCAGGTAATGGAGTTCTACATATCAGCCCCAATTCAGTTATTTCGGTTACATTTTATTAATAGTGTAGTTCCAGAGTCATGTGTATCAAATTGGATTGATAAGGCAGTTAGGTTAGGCGTTCGTGAGCTTGACATAGACGTTATATCGTTTGAGTTGCCGTTAAGCATGTTCACTTGCAAGACACTCACAAGTTTACGATTAAATTGTAGTATCTATGATAAGAGTCATTGGGAGTGTCCGTCTTCGGTCTATCTTCCTTGCCTCAAAACTCTTGAGATTAGTGTTTATAAAAATCCTTTTGTCAAGGCGTTTAGACTCATCGGTGGTTGTCCAATGCTTGAAAGTTTATCTTTGGAAGTAACAAGGTTTAAAAAGGGTGAACAAGATTACATATTCAATATCCCAACTTTGAAAAGACTGAAACTAACATTGCCGAATCACAAATCGGTTATCAAACAAGTTGTTTTAGACGTACCTAATCTTGAATATTTATTTGTTGGTGGATCATTATGCTCGATGTTTGTAATGAAAGATGTTTCATCTCTGGTTGAGGCCTGTGTTTCATTTAATGAAATAAGATCCGACCGTCATGGTCTTTGGGATGAGCTTCTAAAGGGATTAAATGGAGTTACATCACTCTCGGTCCAAAATGTAAGTTGTAGGATCGTGGTTAGAGACAACTAACCAAACAAGTTACTAAAAGTTATCAAACAAGAAAGGCGGAATCAGACTTGTTTGTGTTAATGTTTGAAAAGGTTTGATCGAAACTGTAACAAGTAAACATGAAGTAAAAGTAGATGAACACGAGATATCAATTCCAAGCACTACTATATTTATACTTCACAGTGTTTACAATGAGTTACAACTGATGATAAAGAGATGAGTTCGATCAATAATGAACAAAGGAAATACAACTAATATATATAGTGCAAGGAGGAAATAAAAGATTTTCTTTTATTTCCTTTTAGCTCTAAGGCTAAATAAACAAATAATATCTACTCCAGAGTTGTTGTAGTACAAGCATGCTTCTGTTGAACAGTTGGGCAGACCTATCGGTGAACAGTGCACAGCATGGTGTAAAGTAAAACTGCTTTCTGACAGCTTTATGCATTGGAACTTGCAACAGGGGATAAGTCAAAGTTCCGGAGTAACACTAGGAGAAGTTCCGGAGGAACTACTCAGTGTGAAGGAAGTTCCGGACTAACTTCCTTCGGAACTCTGACTTAGAGAATTTCTGCCAAGCAGAACATTCCCAACAGTCTCCCCCTAAGATGTTGCTACCAAAAACTGTTCTTCTGTCTGAATCTTCAAGATGCTTTGACTTGAGCTCTACACTGCCTTGTAGTTAGGAGTTCCCATTATAGCCATGATATCCATTTGATTCAGTTTATCCCAATCCTCCATTTTTAATTCAGGCTTCTTCCTGATTTCACCATTGCTCATGAAGAAGTAATACATGTTCTCACTCCTGTGATCTTCAATCCTTTGAATGCAGGGATGAAGGACTTCAACATTTGCTGCTGGAGGATCTGAAGGTACGGATTCTCTTCTTCTGAATCACTTACAGCTATCTTCTTCCTTTTGGCTAGGCGTTTCTTACTTGCCATAGACTTCTTTCTTCCAGAATAAGAGAAGGGAATAGGCTGAGTGGATGGAGGCTTTTGGGATGAGGATTCAGGCTCGGGTTGTGTAGGCTTTGGAATTTTGTGAGGTGGAGAGGATGGTGGAGATGGAATTGGTTGGTTAGGAGTTTGAAATGTAGGAGCATTGGGTTGTGATGATGAGGTAAAGGGTTGTGATGATGATGAGAGGTGAGGATCAGAAACAGTATCAAACATTTGCTTGACAATGTTGATCCTAGGTTTCTTCTGTTGAGGAGCAAAGACAGGAGCTTTTCTCTTCTTTTCCTTGAGGTAGCTGAGACCTTCAGGATGAAGAGAGTCGAAAAGAGTATACATACCTGGTGGTCTTTTCTCACCAGTAGTTCTCTCCTTTTCAATTTGACTCTTCCTGATGGCATCAAGTTCTGATCTCAGCCTAGGCAGTTTGCAAGAGTTGATTCTCTTAGGATTCTCCATTAAGATTTCTTTGAAATACCATTTGTGAATCAGCAAGTCATCTTCCTCAGATAGTTTTTGATATCTGGTACCTTGCTTCTCTTGTGCCTTCTCCTGCTCGTGACTGTACTCAACAAACCTTTTAACATTCATCTTCTTGGCTTCATCAGCTTGAATGGCGAGAATCATATACATCCAATTCACCAGGTCATCACCCTTCATCTCATTTACCCATTCTTCAGTAAAACACTCCTTGCTTCTGAGCATTACACTGAATTGACTAAGGAAAATTTTGTTGTCTTCAGCCTTTTTCATATGAATTTTCCTGTAGTCATTCGCTAAGACCCTTTTACATTTTTCTACCTTATCAGATAGACCTTGCTCTTCAGCTCTAGCAATTCTTTCTCTTAAGTAGTTGTCTGATCTTAGCCTAGCTCCATTAATGAAGAACATCAGGTCTGAGTTATTGACAACATACTCATAAATACCTCCTTCTATGAGCAGTTGTTTCTGTTCTTCAAATACAGCAGCCTCCTTCTGTTCCTGGAACTTCTTACTCATCTCAACATTCTCCTTCTCCAATTGATCAATCAGAGCTTTTGTGGCAGGGTCCATATTTTCATTTTGATCACCTGTGCTCTGATTATCTTCATCCATGTCAGTAAAACCAGATATGGTTCTCTCATCAAGAGACTCACCATCAGCAGGCTTTGAAGACTCAGGAAGTGAAGTTGTAGCATTGAGACTGACTTCCGAGATAACTTGCTCAGGAATAGTCTTAGTGCAAAGTTCCGAAGTAACTACCTTGGGACTGACTTCCGGAGTAATTTGTTCCGAAATAGTCTTAGGCAATTCCTTGGAAACAACTTCCGAAGTAACTTCCTTCTGAACATTCTCAGTGGTGAGAAGTTCTTCCGGAGTAACTTCCTTCGGAATCTCCTTAGCTAAGGTTGATTCTTCCGGAGTAACGTCCTTCGGAGTTTCATCAGTGATGATTAGCTCCTCCGGAGTAACTTCCTTCGGAATTTCAGTGACAGAGGCAAATTCCTCTGTCTACAACCTTTGCTGCAGAAGATAGATTCAGCAATGCTTCAGTTACTTCTATATCAAACAGATCTTCTTGCTGAGTCACATCTTCTTCTGGTTTACTCTCAGGTGTATCAACCTGTTCTTCACTTCTCTGACCTCCTTCAGCTTCAAACTGTTCTACACCTGTTTGAAGAAACTCTTGCTCTTTTGCTAAATATACCTCTGATATGAAGTTTCTGACTTCTGCAATGTTTTGAGGATGAGCACCTGAAGCTGCCATCACGAATCTTAGAAATTCCATGTGATTGACCTTGCACTCTTCAGGTGCTACCTGCATTAGCTGATTCATGTGAACATTCAGCAAACCTTCTATTGGGTTAAAGGGCTTGATTTCACAGATTTTGAATAGCTTTGTCTTCATCTTCTCAGGTATCCTCTCATTGTGATCAAAGTCAATATCAGAAGAGCTAGCAGAGTCTTCAGCTGACTTACTTTTAGCAGAGATGTGTTCAAAAGATTTTGAAGAGCTAGCTTTCTCCCCCTTTTTGGTAGCAACAGCTTCACCAGTTGGGTTTGATGCACTAACCTTCTCCTGCTTAAGCCTTTCAATCAAGGTGTCCTGCTGTTGAATAGTGTGAAGCAGGGATTGCATCTGTTTCTGCAATTCAGTTTGATTTGCCGTCAATTCCTTAAGTAAAGCACTGCCCTCAACTGATTTCTCAGTATCCTTGGGCGAAGAAGAGCCATCAAGCCTAGCTTGATCAAGCTCAACACCCTGGTTGTCTTGGCTCCTGGGATTCCCTGCAAGCACAGTTGTTGCCTCAGGTTCCATTTCTGGTTCCTTTGGTTCAAACTGGCTGCTGGTTGCCATAGATTGGGTCTTAAGAATGTTACTACTGTCCAATTGTTCCAGTGGGGAACCAATTGTAGTAGCAGCCCTTTCTACATGAACATCTTCATCACTCCTGATGTTCAACTCCTTAGTGGGTGAATGGGGGTTAGGAGAAGCATAATTTAGATCCATCCAATCATCTTCATGAGGTGAGGTTAATGAGAAGAGATTGTCATTTGGATTTAAATCAGTTTCTTCATCATCCACAGGTAAATCTTGGTTTAGGTCTATGGAGGTAAACAAAAGGGATGAGGGTTGTACATCCAATCTGATAGAAGATGAGGTCTCAAGTGAGAGATCATCAGCAATATGGCTTAACCCTTGGCTTTGATGTTGAGCAGACAGTGGGTCATGCTCAAGGTTCTCAGTTTGGGTGGCAGTAGGAAACACAGGTGGAGTAGACCCTGTTTCCTTGTCAACAACTTTTGATGGAGTGGGTGAGGAAGTTTTGGCTGTAGTTTTTGAGTGCTTGACCCTCTTTCTTATGTAAGTAACATTCACAGGTAATTTTGCAAGAGGGTCAGTTTCAGGTGTGGGTTCAACAACTGATGGTGTAAGATCAGTGTTGTCACCTGGAGCAGGTTGCTCAGTTGGTTCTAGAACATCAACTGGTTGCTCTTGCACCTTAGATGCAGGAATAACTCTTGGATCGGGTAGTGGATGGTCATTTTCCACTCCAAGACAGTTGGAAATTGCAGATTTTGAAAGCAAGTAAGAAAAAATTTTCTCAGTTAGATTCTTTTGGTGAAAAATGGTACCAGCTCTGGGAACATCAGGGAATTGTGTGTCAAGAATGTGTTGTAAAAACCTGGGATACATATTAAAAGGTTTTTCACAATTCTCCCTGAGCCCATCAAAAATCATTTTTGAAAAGTTAAAACATTCTCCCCTGATCACAGCATGAAGAGCAGTTGCTTGGACTTCACCAAGTTCTTCATGTGATCGCCTTGGGGTTAGGCACACCATTAGGGTATGGGCAAGAAATCTCCAAACAGGTGGTATGTGGCACTTCTTCACTGTTTTGCTTTTGGGATTTCCTCCGTAACCTATGCCCATCAGAGTGAATTGGTAGTCTTCCCTGGGAACTGTTAAGATACCTCCTTCATCCTGTAACTTTAGATGATTTCTGATCATGGCTTCAGTGATGTACACATTTCTACCGTGAACTTGGCTTTCAACTTGCAATATTTGCTTGCCGTCTTCATCCCTGGCACCTACTACTGCGTTTGCCCAGAATTGAGTAATCGTTTCATCATAGATGATTGGACTTACAGTTAGGGCAAAGTGTAACTCTGACGCAGTGAGAAAGTCAATCATCCCGTCAAACCGAGCCGATTTCTGTGATTTCTCTAAATATGCTCTCTGATTGTGCTCGTTGTGGAACGCGAATGCTGCCATTGTCCTGTATTGAGTGATTGCTTGAGAGATTGAGATGAATTTTGAAGAAATTGAGAGAAAAACGAGAGGGATTGAAGGAAATTTGGATTTAGGTTTAGTAAGTGAAAGGGTTTTTCTGGAAGTGACAGTTAAAGGGGTGAGGAGAGAGGGAATTGACGTTAACGGAAAAGGTGGATTTAGTGGGGCCACCAGTTAACCGTCACTGTTAAAGTTTGAAATAAGGGGTCCCACTTAATCCAAAGAAAAAGATTAAGTCATTAAAGTTCCTCCGGAACTTTTCCTTCGGAACAATTGAGTTCCTTCGGAAGAGTGAAGTTCCCTCGGAACTTTTACCCTTAGAAATTTTCTTCTCTTCTCCTAAAATACCTCCGCAGGAAGTTCCTTCGGAGTTTCAAAATTTACTCCGGAACACCTGAAACACTTAGAAAAACACTTGAAATCTGTTAGAAACTTTAGAGAGTTCCCTCGGAACTTCTCTTTAGAAGGAAAAACTTCAGAAGTAAGTTCCTCCGGAACAATATTGTTCCCTTGGAATTTACTTAGAAGCATCAAAAGATTCAGAACTATTCATAACTTTTGAGATTTTTTTTTTTTTCAACATTATCAGTTATAAGAATATTTCTTGAAAGAGTTCTCATAATTTTGAAGAGATGGATGTTAAGAACACAAGCACATAAGGTAATAGAAAATTTATGTACATAAAAGCAACAATTGACAGCAAAAGTTAACCAAAGTTCATCATCCCAATAGCTGTGATAAGAAAGAAGAATCTTGCTTCATCAAATGCCTTTGTGAAAAGGTCAGCTAATTGTAGATCAGTATGAACCTTGTGTAACTTAATCAATTTCTTTTCTGCACAATCTCTAATGAAATGGTACCTTATTTCAATGTGCTTTGTTTTAGAGTGCTTCACAGGATTGTTGGTGATGGAAATGGCACTGGTGTTGTCTGCATACATAGGAGTTTCCAGAAATGTGATTCCATAATCCAGCATTTGATTCTGAATCCAAAGTACTTGACCACAGCAACTTGAAGCAGCAATGTACTCAGCTTCAGCAGTTGAAGTAGAAACACAGGTCTGTTTCTTGCATTGCCATGATACAAGCCTATTACCTAGAAATTGACATCCTCCTGATGTTGATTTCTTATCCAAGTAGCAGCCACCATAGTCACTGTCAGTGTAGGCAACAAGTGAAAAGTCATTGTTCTTTGCATACCACAACCCAAGTTTTGGTTGACCTTTGAGGTATTTAAAGATTCTCTTTACTGCCTTCATGTGGGATTCTTTGGGAGCTGATTGATATCTAGAGCATAAGCATACACTGAACATGATATCAGGTCTACTTGCCGTTAAGTACATCAGAGAACCAATCATTGCCCTGTAAGTGTGCTGATCAACAGGTTCACTTTCTGATTCTGAATTCAGATTGTGAGAGGTTGAGATAGGAGTTTTTGCAGAAGAGGAAGACAGCATATCAAACCTCTTGAGCATATCTTGAATATATTTTGACTGATTCAAGAAGATGCCATCTGCAGTTTGTTTAACTTGGAGACCCAGAAAGAAATTAAGTTCACCCATTGAACTCATCTCAAATTGATCTTGCATCAGGGTCTCAAACTCCTTACACAACTTAGGATTGGTAGATCCAAAGATAATATCATCCACATAAATCTGAACAAGCAACTTATCTTTTCCAACTTTCCTTATGAAGAGAGTTTTATCAATGGCTCCTCTCCTGTATCCATGGCCAAGCAGGTAATTTGACAGAGTCTCATACCAGGTTCTTGGTGCTTGCTTGAGACCATAGAGAGCCTTGATAAGTTTACACACCTTGTTAGGATGGTGTGGGTCTTCAAACCCTGGTGGTTGACAGACATAAACTTCTTCCTTCAGTTTCCCATAAAGGAAAGCACTCTTCACATCCATTTGATAGACAGTGAAGTTCTTGAAAGCTGCATAGGCAAGGAAGATTCTAATTGCCTCTAATCTTGCAACTGGAGCAAAAACCTCATCATAATCTATCCCTTCTTCTTGAGAATATCCCTGAACAACAAGCCTAGCTTTGTTCTTGACAACAATTCCTCTTTCATCCTTCTTGTTTCTAAATACCCATTTTGTTCCAATTGGTTGAGCATGTACTGGTAAATCAACCAGTTCCCAAACTTGTTGTTTGTTGATTTGGAACAGTTCCTCTTGCATAGCTTCAATCCAATGATTGTCTTTAAGTGCTTGCTCCACTTGTTTTGGTTCTTCTTGAGACAGGAAGCATGCAAATAAACAGATGTTTGCATCAGCAGATTTGCTTCTTGTAAGAACAGGAGCATTTACTTCACCAATCACATTCTCAATGGGATGAGTTTTGCTGACATTGGTATTCTGAAAACTTGGAAATTCATGACTTTGAACTTGCCTAGTTGGTGGAATAATTGGGGGCAATAAGACACTAAGCTCAATTCCTGGCAATCTTTGTGAAGGGGGCAAATTTGATGTAGTTGCAGCAGAGACATGTTGATCACTTGAGTTGTTAGCAGAGTTGATGGTATCTCCAAGAGATGAGTCATTGAAATTTGACTCATGAGAACCATCAAGATCACCATGTAAGTTGTCATTTGGAGAATGCTGCAAGCTTCCATCATCACTGGTGTCTGAGACATAACCATCATGTTGTGACTGAGAGTCACTTGACTCAGTTTCAACCACATTCACTGGAGTGGGATCAGTGACTTGTTGAATTGCATCAGTTGGCATGGCTGAAGGTTTGAAAGGTTGTGTGCTGACAGAGGAGTAGAAATGACCAAATTTGTAGCCATCCTTCTTTGCATTTGAATTCTCCCCCTGAGACTGCACATACTCACTAAAGGACTTATCAACAGTAAAGTTGAAAGCATTGGTTAGTGAATCAATATCAAATAACCATGAGGGTTCAGAACTAAACTTATTTGTTGATTTTTCATTGAAAAACACATTAATTGACTCTTCAATAATTTTAGTTCTGAGGTTGTATACTCTGTATGCCTTGGCAACACCTGAGTAACCAACCATGAAGCCATCATCTGCCTTTTCAGCAAACTTAGCTAAATTCTCACTGGTTATTAATATTGTAACAGGACAACCAAAAACTTTGAGAAAGTGTACACTTGGTTTCCTTTTTCTCCAAAGTTCATATGGTGTCTTGTTTCTTCCTTTGACCACAAGCACCCTGTTCTGAACATAGCAGGCAGTGTTCACTGCTTCAGCCCAGAAAGTTACAGGGAGCTTAGACTCAGCCAGCATTGATCTAGCAGCTTCAATCAGTGTTCTATTTCTCCTCTCAGCTACACCATTTTGCTGAGGAGTTCTAGCAACACTAAACTGCCTAGATATCCCTTTTTCTTCACAAAAAGAATTTAAAACATGATTTTTAAATTCTGTGCCATTGTCACTTCTAATTGTTTTGACTTTGAAATTTGACTGATTTTCAAGTTGAGTGATTAAGGATTTTAAAATCTCAGGAGTTTCATCCTTAGTTCTTAGGAAGAAAACCCATGTGTATCTTGAAAAGTCATCAGTAATTACAAAACAATATGATTTCTTTCCCAAACTCATTACCCTAGTAGGACCAAAGAGATCCATATGCAACAATTCTAAGGGTTGAGAAATTGAGTTTTCAGTTTTGGACTTATGAGAAGACTTGTGTTGCTTACCCTTCAAGCAAGCAGTACAATGCTCATTACAGTTAAAGTGTTTTTGAGGCAAACCATTGACCAAACCTAAATTGACAAGTTTGTTCATGGTTTTGTAATTAACATGTACAAGTCTTCTGTGCCAAAGGTCAGACTCATCAACAGAAGCTCTTGATATCAAACAAGTATTGCCATCAAGAGATTTGGCACTTGTCATATCAAGTAAGTACAAGCCATCTTGTCTTTTTGCTTTTATCAAAATCATTTCTTTTTGCTTTTATCAAAATTGACAAGTTTGTTCTTGTCTTTTTGCTTTTATCAAAAGCCTTTGTGGTCTTGGGTCTTCCCATGGCATCATTATAACAGTAGTTTCCTAACACAAGTTGTTCTGCAGGAAAATCATCATACTCAGAAAAATCACCATTTTTCTCATTTAAGTTTCTGTGATAACTCTGCCATTTGGGAAAACCATGTTTCTTAATAAAAGCCTTCTTTTCCCTAAACTTTCTGTTGCTTCTTTGTCTTGCAGTTTCAAGTTTTGGTTGTGCAGCAACTTTGAAAGTTTCAGTATGAGGAAGCTGAGTTCCGTAGGAACTCACTTGTGCAGGATAATCATGCACTTCATACTGTTCAAAAACTTGTTTTCTTTCACGAGGAGCAGATTTTGCTCGTGAATTTCCTTTGAAAGATGGGTGAATTTGATTAATGAACTCAGTGGATTGAAATTCAGGTCTTTGTTTTGAGGGATTAGAAGACCTGATGTTTTTAAAATGTTCCGAGGGAACTGTATTTCTTCCGGAGGAATTTTCTCCCGGAAGATATGAAGTTCCTACGGAATGTTGTTCCTTAGAAAAATTGTTTCTTTTAACATATGAAAAGCTGTTATTCTTTTCATTTCCAATCCAGACCTTTTGAGTTTTTCCAGAAATCTTTTGATCAACATGTGATCTTTTTGGTGACATGTTCCTGCTATCCTTTAAATTCTTTGAATTTAACAGACTTTGGTTTCTCCTTGGAGAAGTGTTAGCATTGTTAATTATCTGTTTGAAAGGATTGTAGGAACAATTTACAGCAACATGTCCTAATTCACCACAAATTATGCATTCTTTCACAAAGGTGTGAGACTTTTGTTTTGATGACTCAGAACTGATTTGATTTCCAAAAGTTTTTGATTTGCCACTCCTTTGAGTAGTAGACTTTGACAGTTTGAAATCTTCATTTTCTAAACTCATATTCTTAGGGTTTTTAAGAATTGGTTTTGAAGTCTTTGATTTATCAACTTCAGCAGAAGTGCTGGTTGATTCAGTTTTGGTGTCAGAAAAGCCAATAAAACTTTCAGTTCTCATGTCATCACTCTTTTTCAGACTTTCAGCTTCTTTGGAAGGGTCCTCAGTTACTGGACCAACTTCCAATGGGTCAGGGGACAAGGGAACACTTGTTTCTTTAATAGTTAGGGTTTCAAGACAAGTGTATGAATCAGGGTTTTCAACAATTTTAAAAGATACCCTTCCTTTCCCATGTGTGTGTTCATGCCATAACTTTTCTGCTTTTTCACTAGCAATTTGAAATTTATCAGCATTGCACAGGGCTTCCCTTAGCTGATCCTTTAGGGTTTGAATGTCAAGCACATATTCCACATTTTGTTTCTTTGAAATATTCAGTTGCTCAACCACATCATCCATTTGAGTTATAAAATTAGTTTGTTGATGTTTCAAAATCCCTATTGTTTGTCTGAGTTCATCAGTTTTGGTTGAGTAAGCAATATCAGCCCTTTTTGAGTACTCTTTCAACTCATTTAGATTTTTAAGTTCATCTACAAGTGCCTGATTATGCTTTTTGTAGCTCTCAACCACTTCAATACACTTAGGTGTACATAACACATTCTCAGATTCAGTGCTGGAGTTAGAGTTTACCTCTGCAGAAGCAGGTGAAGAACCACTTGCCATCAAGGCATGGTTGGTTGGAGCAAACTCATGCATCACGTCTTCCCAGTCAACAAACCCTGTTTGGTTTGCTACAGCAGCAGTTGCTTGGCTTTGGGTGTTGTAAGAGGGCTTTGGTGGAGTAGGACCAGAGGAAGAGCTTGGTTTGGTATATTCTTGTTTCTTCTCAGCATTGTAACCATTCTCTCTTCTTGGTTGAGAACACTCCCTGGCGAAATGTCCCAACTGATGACAGTTGTAACACTTGACCTTTGATTTGTCAAGACCAATAGGAGCATTCTTGGCTCCATTGTATTTTCTCCCTGTTCTCTTGTAGAACCTTTGAGCCCTAAGTGACACCATGGCTAGTTGGGTGGTGATGTCAATCTCCTCTAGGTCATCAGCACTGATGCACTCTAGATCTGATCTGGTAAAACCTGAATAAGAACTGTTAGCAACATTAGCAAAGTTTTGGTAGTATGAAGTTTCATGTCCTTTAGGAGACTCAGGAAAGGATACATATGGTTCTGGCTCAGAATAGTTCTCTGAGTGAGCAGTGATGAGGGCCAAAGTGCCTTTGGAAGATGATGTCTGGTTCGATGATACACCAGACTTCTCATTCATTTCCATCTCATGTGCACTCAGCATTCCATAGAGATCTCCTAATTTCAAGGTTTTAAGGTCTTTGTTGTACTTGATACTGACTGTATAGACAGTCCAAACTTCAGGTAATGATCTTAAAAATTTTCTGATTATATCAGCATTGTCAATTTTTACATCTGCACCCTGGAGTTCATCTATAAGTCGAACATATCTTAAGTACTGCTCAGACATTGATTCACCTCTTTTATGACAGAAATTTTCATATCTTTGTTTTAAAATGTCTTTCTTGTTCTCTTTCACCTCATCTGTTCCCTCATACATTTCAATAAGTGCTTTCCAAAGATCATGTGCAGTTTTGCATCTCTTAAAGCCTATTAGTATGGAATTAGGAAGAGCTGCCTGGAGTGCCCACAAAGCTTTGTAGTCACATTCACAGGCCTTATGATCATCATCAGAATAATTCTCATATGCTTTTACAAGGTCAACAACAGGTTGAGTAGCAGATGGGGTGGTGATGACTTTTGGTCCATTAACAATGGAACCCCACATTTTGTGATCGGTATTTTTGCAAAAAATTTCCATTCTGAGTTTCCATGTGTCAAAATCATCAGGAGTGAAGGTTGGAGGTTTGTTAGTGCTGCCATTCCTTAGTTCACTCATTTTCAGAGATCAAGAATCAAGACAGTCTTATCCAAATCAAAACAGTAACCCTTTTAGTAAGTAAAGTTTAAAAAAAATACAATTTTAAAAACTTAAGGACTCAAGAGCCAAAGCTCTGATACCACTTGTAGGATCGTGGTTAGAGACAACTAACCAAACAAGTTACTAAAAGTTATCAAACAAGAAAGGCGGAATCAGACTTGTTTGTGTTAATGTTTGAAAAGGTTTGATCGAAACTGTAACAAGTAAACATGAAGTAAAAGTAGATGAACACGAGATATCAATTCCAAGCACTACTATATTTATACTTCACAGTGTTTACAATGAGTTACAACTGATGATAAAGAGATGAGTTCGATCAATAATGAACAAAGGAAATACAACTAATATATATAGTGCAAGGAGGAAATAAAAGATTTTCTTTTATTTCCTTTTAGCTCTAAGGCTAAATAAACAAATAATATCTACTCCAGAGTTGTTGTAGTACAAGCATGCTTCTGTTGAACAGTTGGGCAGACCTATCGGTGAACAGTGCACAGCATGGTGTAAAGTAAAACTGCTTTCTGACAGCTTTATGCATTGGAACTTGCAACAGGGGATAAGTCAAAGTTCCGGAGTAACACTAGGAGAAGTTCCGGAGGAACTACTCAGTGTGAAGGAAGTTCCGGACTAACTTCCTTCGGAACTCTGACTTAGAGAATTTCTGCCAAGCAGAACATTCCCAACAGTAAGTATTCAGTTTCTTAGGACCTGTTTGATTGACAACAATTCATGGGACTTCATCGGAATTGAAGTTCCATTCATTGACATGTTTGGTTGGCTAAGAGAATGAACTGGAATTGAAATTGGAATTAACTCTAACCAAGTTTGTCAATTAATGGAGATCGAAACCCCTCCCCATTTTAAAAGAAAGTTTTTTAAATAACTCAAGAATCTTTGTCTTTTTAGGAATTTTACGTTTACAGTTCCATTAACAAATATACTAACCAAACACGTTATGGATTTCAAATCCTTTAAAATTCCAATTCCAATACTAATTAAAGTTCCAACGAATTATGCGAGCCAAACGCCCCCTTATTGACTTCAGTGTGCCAACTGTATTTTTCTTTTTGTTGTTGAAGGTCCCGTCCGAGTTACATCTGCCCATCTTCTTGGATATGGAGCATTTAGAGTTGAAGAGTTTTAGGCATTCTGAACCATTCCTTCAATTTCTTGAAAGTTGTCCTGATCTGAAACATCTATACATTGAAGAGGTACTTGTGTTGTTAATTTTAAAGCTTTGACCATTTTTTATTTTGTACTTAAACTTCTTGTATCCAAATATAACAAATATAAACTGATGTTTACTTTTCTATCTTTTTTGTAGCAGAAACTAGCTTTTGCATGGTATGAATCGAAGCTAGCTCCCGCTTGTATGCTAACAAGCCTTACAACCATCAAGTTTTCAATGTGCAAGAATTGGAGATATGATATACCGTTTCTGAAATACATGTTGGACAATGCAGAGGAGTTGAAGAAGCTTACAATCACATTGAAATACTCTAGCAGTATAGAACAAGAAAGGAATTTGTGCGCAACATTGTTTAGTCTTCCAAGGGCTTCCACGTGTTGTGAGATCCATTTTCGTGGAAATTGGTCTCATTATACTTCTACCAGTAGTTAATTAATTAGCTTTTCTGAAATGAACAGGTTATGCATTTTGCAAACTGTAAGTTCTCTTTGGTACATGTTGCATGTAATGACTACACATGATGAGTATGTTTTGATTTTATCAAATGTATTAATTTTTTGGTAGTTTTGGTGCTTTTTTCATTATCTCTTCACAAGAACAATTAATGATATGTAGAAGTGATCAG
>JBCNJP010001809.1:0-12487 GCA_039602395.1 Deinandra increscens subsp. villosa | reverse complement strand
TAGATTTGCCTTGCGTGATGACAATCTGTCACATAACTACGCAACGTACCTTTTTAAGGTCTGAATTTTTTTTTTCCTTTTAATTTGGTCATCAGAAAAACTCCTTTATACATACATTTTGTTGGATCCCTGGGTGGATGAATATCTTGAGTTGTGGGCTTCATCAAATACTAGCCTTCTCAAGTCTCTAAAGCTAGGTACCCATAGTCTATCCAAAAAGTTTATGGTTCCATCAGGTTTTTCAATCAGTTGTTTCTCCATGTCATGCACGCATTCGTTTTCCAGATTCTCTGGTTTAAGAGCTTCGATTTGAGCGTCACGAACTTGTGACGTGAGATTCGAGCGTATGGTCATACCTAGTGCTCGAACACGACGCGGTTTGGTATGTTATTTCTTGCTTAATGCATCAGCTACAACGTTAGCCTTGCTCGGGTGATGACGAATCTCACATTCGTAATCGTTAAGTAGTTCAACCAACATCGTTGTCTCATGTTTAGCTCTTTCTGGTTAAGGATGTGCTGGAGGCTCTTGTGATCGGTGAATAAAATGCACCGAGTCCCATAGAGATAGTGCCTCCAGATTTTGAGGGCAAAGACTACGACTCTAAGTTCTAAGTCGTGAGTCGTGTAATTCTTCTCATGAATCTTCAGTTGTCGAGAGGCGTAAGCGATGACTTTCTCACGCTGCATCAGTACGCCGCCCAAGCCTTGATGCAAAGCATCACAGTATACAACGAAATCGTCGATTCCGTCTGGCAAGGATAGGATTGGGGCGTTGCAAAGTTTTTTCTTCAACAACTAGAAAGCAGTTTCAGTTTTATCATCCCAGATGTACTTCTTATCTTTCTGGACCAGGGTGGTAAGAGGCTGGGCTATCTAAAAAAAATTCAATGAATCGGCGGTGATAGCCAGCGAGACTTAAGAATTGTCGGATCTCAGTTGGCTTCGTGGAAGTACTCCAACCTTTGATTGCTTCATTCTTAGACGGATCAACGTGAATGTCTTGGTCGTTGATCACATGACCCAGAAAGTGTACTTCACGAATCCAAAAGTCACATTTGGAGAATTTTGTGTAAAGCTCTTCTTTCTTTAACAGTTCTGAGATGAGTCTCAAGTGTCCTTCGTGTTCTTTCTTACTACGTGAGTAGATAAGAATATCGTCGATGAGCACGATATCAGATTTATACAAGTATGGTTTGCACACATGATTCATTAAGTCCATGAATACGGTCGGTGCGTTAGTTAAACCAAAAAGGGCATGACGAGGAACTCGTAATGACCCTAGCGTGTTCTAAATGATGTCTTCGAGACATCTTCATCTTTAACTCGGAGTTGATGGTACCCCGACCTTAGATCGATCTTTGGATAGAAGCATGATCCTTAAAGTTGATCAAATAAGTCATCGATCCTTGGAAGCGGGTAACGGTTCTTCATAGTCAGTTTGTTCAACTCTCGGTAGTCGATACACATTCTAAACGTTCCATCTTTCTCTTTCACGATTAACACGGGAGCACCCCACGGGGAGTGGCTTGGATGAATAAAGCCCTTATCTAGCAACTCTTGCAGTTGGCTAGATAACTATTGTATATCAGACGGTGCCAGTCAGTAAGGGGACCTGGAAACGGGGCGGCTCCGGGTGTTAGTTCGATGCGAGACTTTACCTATCGTGCTGGGGGTAAGCCTGGCAAGTATTCTGGAAAGACTTTCAGGTATTTGCAGACAATTGGAACGTCTTTGATACGCTTCTCTTCCGGTTTCTTCTTAGTGACATGAGCTAGAATGGCATGGCATCCCTTGCGGAGGAATTTCTGTGCCTTCATATATGATATGATATTTAGTTTAGCTCCACTCTTTTCGCCTTGCACGTTCAGAGTGTTACCATCTGCGGATGGCACTCCAACCATTTTCTCATGACACACAATTTCGGTATGGCTCTTTGGTAACCAATCCATTCCAATGACTACATTGAAACTTCCTCAATCAATGGGCATTAAGTCGGTGCTGAAAGAATGGTCAGCGGGTAGTCTGGGTAGATTACTCCGGTTTCTATCTAATCTCCATTTGCAAATTCGATGCAAACTTAGTGTCTAGGGCAACAGGGGTGATTTCAAGTAATTGACTAAAATCGGTGGACACAAGCTTCTATCGGCACCAGTACCGAATAAAGCAGAGGTGCAATGGTTATTTAGCAAAAACGTATCCATCACCGTGTTGGGGTCACGACGGCCGTTTCCGGCATCGATCACGAAAGCTCTTCCTCTAGCATGGTTAGCATATTGATTCTTCGCCTTCGGGCATTCCTTTGTAATGGTCAATTTCCTAGTAACCGTAGCAAGTGCGATTTGAGCAATCGCGTGCTACATGTCTCTCAACCTTGCAGATGTTACAGTAGACATTACCACAATCGAGAGTGTGGTGTAGGTTGCATTTGGAGCATAGGGATGTTGTACCGGTGTAACCGGTCCTTCGGACAGGGTGAATAGCTCACGGAACCTCTAAAAGGTGTAGGCTTTTATTCAGAAAGTCCTTTATGAACATTCACGAGGTCTTACAATGTTAGGTTAAAACATTGAACACAATTTGGTGAAATTGTAGTCTGGTGTTTTCTAACCTCGGTTAATTCATTCATACCGCGCGCTCAATCGTCCGCGTGACGTTGGGTTGCAGTAGCAGTGACAGTTTCAGTAACGCTTTGAGCAATCGATTTGTCGATCTCAACAGCACTCAAGGGCGGAGGAGGTGGAGTGTTTCTGTTCAAAAGACCTTCCACCCAAAACCAGTAGGACTCACAAAATCAACCAATGGGTGGAATGATGATAGGTGGAATGTCTCAAAAGTTGTGAATTTGTCTTTCAAGCCAACTGGAGTGTATAAAAAACACTCCACGTCTTTTCAAGAGGTCAAATGTTCAAAAACAAATAAATATAAACAACAGGGGATTGGCAAGGAAAATCATCAACCCAGAGATGTCAACAAGAAAGACATTATCAGTCCAAACAAGGACAGACCAACTTCACCCAGACTGATTAAGGCCTGGGTACCAAAATCTAACTAAACTCCTTTGAATGCAGGAACAGCCAAGGAGGACTGTTAGCAACCTATGGTATGTTGACAGTGGTTGTTCCAGGCATATGACGGGCGACATATCTCTCTTGCAAGATTTGGAGAAATTTGATGGCGGATATGTGTCGTTCGCCGGAGGAGTTGGAGGATATATCAGTCAGAAAGGCACAGTACGCAATGGTTGTCTCAGCTTCCATGATGTCAATTATGTCGAGCAGTTGAAGCACAACTTGTTGAGTGTTTCACAAATATGTGATCGGGAGTATCCAGTTCTCTTCAACAATAAAAGAATGTCTCATTCTCAAACCTGGATACTCCATCCCTGACGATTGGGTGTTAATGAGAACACCAAGATTTGGTAACTCTTATGTGCTCAACATGCAGAAACCCCCCACATCTGAGGTGGCTTGTCTCCTCTCTAAGACTGCTGAGAACCACGCCCAGTTGTGGCACAGACGATTGGGGCACTTAAATCTGAAGAACTTAAATCAACTTGCTAGAGGAGGGCTTGTTAAAGACCTTCCAATCAAAGAATTTGTGCTCAAGGAGAAATGTGTGGCTTGTGCTAAGGGGAAGCAGCACAAACGTCCACATAAACCAAAGGTCTTCAACAGAATTTCATCCGTTCTGGAGCTGCTCCACATGGACCTTTTCGGTCCAGTCAGTATGTTAAGCCTTAACCGATGTGCATTCTGTTTAGTTATTACTGACGATTTTTCCCGTTTCACATGGGTGTTTTTCTTGTCAAAGAAAAGTGATGTTGCAGGTATTTTGATTGCCTTTATCAAGCTCATTGAAAACAAATTAAAGCTGAAAGTGAAGGCCATCAGGAGTGATAATGGGACGGAGTTCAAGAATCGCAGTATTGATGATTTCTGTGCTGAGAAGGGAATTGAGCATCAGTACAGTGCCCCCTACACCCCTCAGCAGAACGGCGTAGCAGAACGACGCAACAGGACGTTAATTGAAGCTGCTCGTACTATGCTGTGTGATTCAAAGCTACCTACCATGTTCTGGGCAGAAGCAGTCAACACTGCATGCTATGTGCAGAACAGGGTGCTTATCAATAAACGGCAGCAGAAGACCCCTTATGAGCTAGTCTACCATGACAAGCCCAGAATTGGGCACCTTCGGGCTTTTGGGTGTCTTTGCACAGTTTTAGTAAACACTGAAGTACCTAAATTTGCTGCTAAATCTGATGAATGTTATTTTGTAGGTTACTCTGCCAGCTCTGCTTACAGGGTGTTCAACAAAACAACCGGGATTGTGATGGAGTCCACCAATGTGGATTGGTTAGAAGAAAATCCATCCGATGGTGGAGTGGGTCCTCCTCGAGCTTTTGACTACAATCAATTCTTCCTTCCGTTGGGATTGGAACCGGTCATAGCCGAAGAACTTCTTGAAGATACAGTTTCAGGACCATCAATAACACACTCCATTACGAAAGCTCCAGTCCCTGCCCCTGAAACAGATACCTCACCAGTACAGGAGACAGCTGATACTGAGAATGACCATGAGGCAGATGACATCTCTGGTTCAGACACTCCTCTAACACAGGGAGCTGATGCAGCAGGAGAGGCTGAAACAAATGATGAACCTGATCACACAAATCTACCTCCAGAAATCCCCGTTCAAGCCGTTGCAGAAACCAGGATCCATAAGTATCACCCCCTGGACAACGTCATTGGTCCGTTAGCATCAGGGGTGATAACGAGAAGCCAGTCAGGGGACATCAATCATTGTATGTACTCCTGTTTCATCTCACAAATTGAGCCCCCTAACATTACTATGGCTTTAACAGATCCTAGTTGGGTAGAAGCAATGCATGAGGAACTGAATCAATTCTCACGGCTTCAAGTTTGGAGGCTAGTAGAAAGGCCTGCTGACAAAAAGGTCATCACGACTCGATGGCTGTATAAGAATAAAAAGGATGACAATGGCATCATCGTCAGAAACAAGGCCAGGTTGGTGGTTCAAGGCCACAAACAGATTCAAGGGGTGGATTATGATGAAGTGTATGCGCCAGTAGCTCGATTAGAGGCTATAAGAGTTTTCTTAGCCTACGCATCCTACATGAACTTTACGGTCTACCAGTTGGACGTGAAGATAGCCTTTTTATATGCTGACATGGATGAAGAAGTATATGTCACTCAACCTCCTGGTTTCATTGATGAGGAACACCCGTATCATGTGTTCAAGCTGGACAAGGCTTTGTATGGCTTACACCAGGCCCCTCGGTCTTGGTACAAAACTTTAACTGATCATCTCTTAGCACACGGGTATACAAGGGGCATAGTGGATCAGACACTTTTTCAGAAAGGAGGTAGAGCATGACATAATCATGGTGCAAGTATATGTTGATGACATTATCTACGGGTCAACAAATGAAGATTTGTGCAAAGAATTTGAGAAGGTGATGCGCACAAAATTTGAGATGAGTCAGATGGGCGAGATGGAGTTTTTCCTTGCATTACAAGTGAAGCAAAGTGACAGTGGGATACTTATCCACCAAGCCAAATATGTCACAGAAATCTTGGAAAAATACAAGATGATGGATGCGAAGCGTGTCTCCACACCTATGGCGGCCAGACCTGCACTTACTAGGGATCCAGACGGTCAACCGGTGAGCGAGCACATGTATCGTTCCATGATTGGGTCGCTGATGTATTTAACCGCCAGTCGTCCAGATATCATGCTTGCAGTGTGCCAATGCGCACGTTACCAGGCTAATCCTAAACTTTCTCATCTCTCTGCTGTTAAACGTATTTTTAAATATTTGAAGGGTCGGCCTCGACTGGGCCTCTGGTACCCAAAACAGTCAGGATTTAATTTATATGCTTTCTCTGACAGTGATTACGGTGGTAATGAGCTTGACAGAAAATCCACATCTGCTGGAGCTCAATTCTTAGGCGACAGGCTGGTATCCTGGCAAAGCAAGAAGCAGCACACGGTGTCCCAGTCGACAACCGAAGCAGAATACGTGGCTGCATCTGCTTGCTGCTCACATGTGGTATGGTTGCAGCATCAGCTGGGAGATTACTGTTTGAATTTCTACGATACTCCCATTTTCTGTGATAACAATGTTGCATTGCAAATTGTTAAAAATCCTGTGCAGCACTCCAAAACCAAACACATCGATATAAAAACGCACTTCATTCGGGATTGCTATGAACGCAGGCTCATTCATTTAGAACGGGTGGCGTCGGATGACAACGTGGCGGATATGTTCACAAAACCCCTTCCCAGTGCCAATTCTGAAATGTGTCTCAAAGGCCTCCGGATGATAGCCTTTGATGAGTAGTCTGGCAAATGTTTTCATGTTTTATTTAAAATAAAAAATAAAAAAAATCAAAAAAATCAAAAAACTTGAAAAAAAAAATGAAAAAATCCAAAAAAAAATTGAAAAACTTAAAAAATAAAAATATTAAAAAAAATAGTGTTTTTTGTAATTAAAAAATCTAAAAGCAAGGGGAAGATATAAGATAAACATTTCCTCTAAAGTGTGTGTGCTTTTAATTTTTTTTAGGTTTTGGTTGACTAGGTAGGGAAGTGATGTAAATTTCCAGGTGTTTGCTGACTGACACGTGTAAGGTGGAGGTGAAAAGCAGTGATTCATGGCCGATATGCTTGGTAGGCTCTGCTGACAATCAATCAAAGGGTATGTTTTATCACAACACTTGAAGATAACGTATGATGCTTGAAAGGGAGCACACACTTAGGTTAGTACAATTTCTATTTTACTGTGCATCAGGAATCCTGAGACACACGCCCGGTTTTGAGTTTTGATGTCATGCTCAAAAATCCCATTCCCTCTGCTTTGCGTAAGCAATGACCTGGGAATGTTGTACGTGAGTCAGGACTCCTCTATTTTGCGAAAGCGGAAACCTGGAACCTCCCTGATCCACGTACGTTTAAGATCACATTGTACATATATGATAAACAAAAAAGATGCCAATCAAAAGAGACCCTCAAGTGTCAGAAACCCTCAGCCTTTGTCACTGATGAGAGCATTATTAAAAATGTTTCAAAAATTCAGTTGACTTTGTATATTATCCAAAAAAACCTTTGTGATCTATTCTTTCTTTTCTCAACCCAGTCTGGAGCATGATGTTGGGCTTAAGGAAAGGTGTCGTGAAAAAAATGTTGTATGAAAGCCAGATGTACTTGATAGAGTGTACAAATTATACCTAGGACTTATGTGTGTGACCTGGATAGATTTTCATAATTAATAAACCTTAAAATATAAATTAAAGTGATGAAACTGCCTGAGTAAGCGAAAGCGGCATGAGTTTAAAGATGGACCAAAAATACCGGCAAGCGCCTGAACATGCGAAGTAACTGAAGCTGAAAAGGGTTCCTTAGTCACATATTATCTGGTATGATCCCTTATAATGCCTCTTCACTCAAAACTCAGTCGGTTAACATTTTTGTTTATTTTCTTGAAATTAAATGTTATCTTATATTGGATTATTTTATTGGTTTTATTTCTGTCATCTTAAACTGCCAGATATTAAAACTCTCGGGCTTGACTTCAGGGGAAGCTTTCTAAAAATGAACGGGATTGCTCAATTATTAAATCTTGAGGGGTGGAATGAATTTTTTTTAAGAAAAATTGTTTGAAACAAAAGGGGATAGCTAGCCCCTCACTTGTCACTCTCCCCCCGTCTCCCTCTCTTCTCTCCCAAAACCCTAAATACCACCACCCACCTTCGTCAACCACCTCCGATCACCACTCCCGCCACCGTCGCAAACCACCACTGACCTAGCCTCCCCATCGTGACCAAACCCTCACCTCCCCCTGTCGGAAACCATCACTAGACCACCTCCTTTCACCCACGTCGCCGCCACCACTGTCCTCTCCAAATCCGCCGCCCTCCGCCACCGTTTTAACCATCCGACACCACAGTTCCAGTCGGAATCAGCCTCTAATCGGTCTCCCAGAGTCAATTTGAGCCATGGCACCCCGTATGAAGCGTGTTGCCCGACCCCCAAAAGACAAGCTTAAGTATGTATTGATTTGTTTTGTGTTTTGTGTCGGGACTGGAAGGGCCCTTTGTTTGGGAGTATAGATTGATTGAATTCATGTTCGAAACACACATGTATGGAAGTTTTGATTGAGTTGCAGGTGGTAATTGAAGAAGACGACACGTTTCGATCGAGCCAGGGGCTTTTCGATCAGGCTGAAAAGATTTTCGATCAGCCCCTAACACTTTTCGATCAAGGATCATCGATGATCTGAGACTTCTTGATCGAGAGACCAGGCTTTCTGATCGAAAGCTATGCTTTTCGATCGGAACATGGACTTTTCGATCAAGATCTATACTTTTCAATCAGGGATCTCGGTGATCTCTCAGACTTCTCAATCAGACGGATGCTTTCCGATCGAAAACCCTGCTTTTCGATCGGAAAGGTACCAAATGATGTTTTCAATGGTTTTTCAGTTATTGTTAAGCCGTTATGCTGTCCGTTTTTCGAGAAATCCGTAAAACTAATGAATTCTTGTTTGTTTTGGATGTTTATCTGTGTTTGTGAGTGCAGGGACTTAGAATTTATCAAAGATCACAACACAATAGCATACTTGCTGGATCCACCTGCATAGTATCGTGAGAAGTACCAGTCGATGATTGCAGGACTGAAGAGGTGTTGTTTACACTATGCTCTTACCGCGGACCCTGTTATATGCAAGCGTATGCAACAGGAATTTTGGATGACAGCATACGTATCTGATGATGGAAAGCAGATAATGGCCAAGATACAATCAACACCAGTGGTATTGACTGAAGAAAATTTCAGACAGGCTCTCAGGCTTAAGGATGTTGCTGCTGATCCAATTACTTTTGATAAAGAAATGGTCACTCAGTGCCTAAAAGAAATGGGATATCACACAGTATCTCCTCCTACAATGAAGGCTCTCCTTCCGCCATACTGGAGAATGTTGGCCCATTACTTACAGAAGTGTGTGATTGCCAAGAAAAGTTCGACAGATCAACTGAACCAAGTGCACACCCATGCTATGGTGTCACTAGTTAGAGGGGTTCGATTCAACTGGTCCACGTTGATATTTGATGATGTCAAAGCTGTAGTAACCAGAGACAAGAAGTTTGCAGCTGCTCCAAGGTTCATCCAGCTGGCACTAGATTCTAGATATCCGGCATTAAGAAAGACCAATGATACTCATGATACTAAGCCTATGGACATTGAGGTTTTCCCGATGATTAACCCAAAGAAGAAACTGACTGATAAGGTACCGTTTGGTAACAAGTTTGGTGAATTCGCTGAGATAGCAAGAGAGGAGGTTCCTGTACAAAGAAATGTTGTCATTGAAGAAGAACACAATGTGCCTGCCTCTCAGAAGCCTGTTACCGAACTCACGGATAGTTCGAATTAGGAAGATTTTGATCTAGAAGACATACAAATTGGTGCATTGAATTTTGAAAGTGAAGAGAATATCAATTATGACACATATCTTGATGACATTAATATTGAGGATGTTGAGACTGAGATTGCTGAGACTCCATTGATCAGAAAACGGAAAGCCACGGAGGATCCTCCCCTCAGTGCTTCTGTTACAGATAATATGACTGAATCTGTGAAGATTGCTACACAACACTCTGAAGAAGCTCCAAGTGACCCTAGAAGAAGAAGATTGGGCCCTCGTGTGCCACCAGTCACTAGTTCCAATGCTGGTCAATCGTCTTCACAACCCACAACCCAAGATAAAGGGAAAACAGTAGAAACACCTGAATACACGTTGGAAAAGGAACTTAGAGAAGAAATTGAAAATCTGAAAGCCCAGAATGCTGCCCAAAGTGATATTATTGGAGACTTAATTGATATCCATAAGGTACACAATACTGAGTTGGAGAATCAAAAGAAGATAAATCGAGAGTTTACCAGGCAATTCAGGGAATTACACAAGCTGATCAGGCAGCTCAACTCTGACAAATCAAGCAGGTCAAACCCTAGCCAAGATGATAAGGGTGATCCAGGAAACAAAGAAGGTGGTTCAGGTGCAGGTGATTCCTCACAATCACCAGCATTTAACTTTGAAGCAGATATCCCTGAGGAATCTAACCCAGTATTATCCGAAGCCTCTGTCGAAGATAAAGATACAAGGGATAGAGACTACATGACAGTACCTGCTTCCGAGTTTGACGGAGGTTGGGAGGGTCATACTTTTTCTTATCCTCCTGAGAGGTATTTAATCCAGCTGGGAGAGCATTATCATGATAAGCAGGGAATTACTGCAGGAATCAAATCCTGGATGTTTGATGGAGAGAAGAACATGTTTGTTGTGCGAAGAAAGGGTCAATATCCATTGGAGTACCACAAATGCTGGACCCAGTTTTACTCCTGGACAAATGTGGATCTGACTATGCTTTACAAGGCACCTTTTACAAATCTATCACAGAATGAACAAGCTAAGTATTTTTATAAGAAATTGGAAAATGCAGTGCGCAACAAGTTCAAGAGATTTGAAGATTTTCCTCACAAGAAATCATATGTTAAGAAGTACAGGGGAGTATTCAAGTGGGATGGATAGAAAAGTATTCCTGGAAAGGAGAATGTTGCTGGAAAGAAGTTTACAAATGTTTTGTATCCACCAACTGAGAAGACAAGAACAATACCCCTGCCGATGAGACATCCTGAAGATTGTCTGCATGACTTCCAAACTTGGGCATATAGTGATTATTCTGGTGAAGCCAAAATTCTTTGCAAATCAAAGACGATGAGTGTCATGGAAGTTCATGATTTGATGAGGTTTCATAAGAAGGATATACTAGTATTGGCTAAGCATCAAATTGAGTGTAACAAAGAGACTGAAGAATATGCCAAGTGCTATACTAGAGTTATGGCTGAGATTGTGGCAAAGAGGCTGTGGTATGATCCAGCAACAGTGCATCTGTCGAAGAAGTTCCGAATGTGAATGCTGTCTAATGCTAAAGCCTAGGGGAAGATTGTAGAGTCTAGAATTTGTGAGGATTTTGCATTAGAATTACTTTTAGGCTGGTTTATTTGTAAATGGGTTAAAACATGTTAGTGGGTTATGTGGGCTTGTGGATTGGTCGTGTATAGGGCCTATGGATCGATTTTTTGTAGCTTGTTTAACAAGCATAAGCTTTCCTATATAAGGATAGCTAGACTAGGAGATTAAGGTTGGTTGCTGTTTTGGTGTTTGTAAACGCAAGGAGCGATGGATCGTTTGCTAATCACGTGATAATGAGATGAAGACGAGATCAAACAAGTAAATACAAATGGAATTTGTATTAATAAGCCTTGAGAGCACACACACAGAAACACACACAGAAGTGTAGAATATGGCAAGAGTTCTCAGAAGTGTTAACCTCTCTACACATGCTACCTATTTATAGGTAACTTAAACTGGCCAGCGTACCACCCAGCGTACCAACTGGTACGCTGCACCAACTGGTCCGGCGGACCATGTGGTACGCCCAGCAGCCTAACTAGACTCACACAAGCTCTAAACAGATACAATACACGAGACACAATGTAGCATAAGAATATGCTTCTACAAACTCCCCCTTAACGTGTAGTGTATCTTTTCTAACTAAATCTCCAGTCTTCAATCTTTAACAATGTTGCATCCGATCTTCAACTTGAAATCTTGTAAGAAACAGAGCTTGCATGGCTGGATCTCTACTTGAAACATCTTTGACCATCAAGATCCACTTGAGAATGATATAATAAACTCCCCTTTACACCATGCTCGAGTCTTAACACACAGAACCTGCCACTTTAGAAGACAAAAGCGCAGATTTTGTTTTCTGTTCAAATTACCAAACTTAATTTAATCTTGGTGCAAAACTTCTCTTTGAGAATCCAAGATATTGATTTTGAAATTTTGATTTTGTATTAAGTGTTGATCAATCGAAAACAACTAAGAAATAACATCTTTTTGGCTTTTAGAAAATTTTAGATCAAAACACACCAAAAATCTTTTTGCATTTTACTAAAATGGAATTATAAATGCAATACAAAATTACACTCTATTTTTGGTATTTTGCAAGAAAGATCACGACACGAGATCATATCAGACATAATGCATCTAGCACATTTCAATTTCGGTCTTAATCAGCATGCAAGCCAAGATAATCGCAAATACAACATTTATGTTTATTTCAGCATGCACCAATCATTTTTTACTGTTTTCAGATATGCTTAAGGTAATTTTATCATGCACTGATAACTCGGCCTCCACTCTATCAGAAATACTGGCAAATCATCATATTTATCATATAAATCCAACTTTCTTAGAGATTTAATCATCCTTGATGAGTCATGCAAAAATAAAGCAGAACCCTAAACAAACAACAATCAGGTCGGCCTTGTGAGCACGCAGAGAAAGTCCGATTGTTTAGGAAAATAAGAAATATAAAAATAAAGCAGAAATTGTATAATCCAAC
>JBCNJP010001807.1:0-31502 GCA_039602395.1 Deinandra increscens subsp. villosa | reverse complement strand
ATGTTATAAGACCAAAAATAAGTCCCCATACCCTCCGAATTATTTTATATTAAATATCCATATTTAGAAACCCTGATTTCGTGTATTTCACGTTTTATTATCAAAACTCATTTTTATTTCAAACCAAATTAGGGTATCATCCATTATAACATTTTATAATATCCTTTAAAATATTAAAGCTTAATTCAACATCGTTTACTCAATTTGGGCAGAACAACGTTATGAAAACCCTAATTTTGACCCGTTAACAAAACCATAACCAAACATTTTCCAATTATGAAATAAACTTAGGGCTTTCTTAAAATACATCATTTTATGATTACCTACCAAAAATTCAGACCCTAATTCCAACCTGATCACCCGATTTTATCAGAACAAGCTCAAGAACCCTAATTTTAACACATTTTCAGAAATCATACTTAGAAGTCGTTATAGAAAACACTGAAAGAGGTTATTTTAGACCTTACCTTAAGATGCTTGACTGCTGAATTTCAACTTCTAACTCCTCTTGTGCAGCTCGTATTCGACTGATGAAGATTCTGGGCGGTTTTAGGGTTTTTAGAGAGAAAATCTGTTAACTGGTGATTGAAAACAACGAATTGAAGGGTCTATTTATAATGTTTAGGTGCGCATTTGGTTGCTGCCACGACCCTAGGTGACTAACTACTCAAAAATGCCACGAATCTGACGAAACTTGAGCTCCAAGTCGAGTTTCTGCGTTTATTGGTGCCTTCTCGTATCGCGCAGTAGTGATGGATGTGGCTCACGATACGTGAGCCACTGGTTTTCTGGCCAGCTTTGTAGATTTTACATATTTAGTCCTTGTTGTTTGATTTAGTGCATTCTAGCCTCTCAAACTTCTATAGTTTTATCATTTTATGTACCAAAACTTTATGGAACATATTTCTAATATTTTCTAAGGTTTCTAAGGCTCGGGATTTTCATGATAACATAAATATACATTTATATATATTTTCTTTATTATTTGCTAATTTACGTTCTAGTCCCTCAAACTTTACAATACCTATCATTTTATGTCACGAATCATATTATGATATATTTTTACTAGTTTATAAACCTTGGGATACTTATAAAATGTATAATATATGTATACGTTTATATCTATACATAAATTACTCTTTTAGCCCTTTAACTTTTCCGTTAGCTATTAACACAAGTATTCATACGTATATATATATATATATATATATATATATATCAATTCACACATGTATCATTATATTATTCATATAGATACATATCCATCTCATATTTTTACTTTCTTTAACGTTTAACACATCCGTTTATGCATATTTCACCGTATAGGCCTTTAAACACGTATTTCTAACACATGCAACTTATCTAAGGCATAGTTTTACCACATTTGTCAATTAAGCTTACGTATTTATAATTTAAACACGTATTTACTATATATATATATCATGTATCTGTAAAATTTGGGGTGTTACAACTCTACCCCCCTTAAATAGGTTTCGTCCTCGAAACCTGATTTATTCCCATTTATCTCAAATTATTATATTCTATTGTCTAAGGCATAACAAGTAAAGGCCCACATATGCATAACACACTTCGGTAAACTTTTAACAGATAGTTACGTTACTAAATATTGAAGTTACCTGGGCGATAGTTGGGTTTCAAGAGCTTGGGTTTCTCACCCCTGGCATCCGTCATACAATATGCCCTTGCAGGAGTGGTGTGGGGTCCAGTACCGTTCCCTGGGACGGCTCGCAGAGGTGTAGGATTCAATACTAACTTAGGGCAATTTTTATTAAAATGTCCTAATTCTCCACACTCAAAACAACCCTTCCTTCCTAGGTCACCTTTCGCCAGACAGGCAGAGATAGCATGTCTTGTTCTGCCACAGTTGTGACACTTGGGTTTCCTGTAACGACACTCTCCAGGATGGTTCTTACCACACGTATTGCATCTCGGTACGTGATTTCCTTTCGACTTCTTTCCAGCATCTTCCTGAGTAATTCCCGAGGATTCAATCCACTTCCTCTTCTGCTCATCGGCTTTCCTACTTCTCCGTAAATTTCATCATACAGGGTCGCACTAAGGTTCACTGCCTTTTTATAAGTTGTAGGTGCAAACACTTTCACCAATTTCCGCACCTCAGATGGAAACCCTTGCGTGTAACGCCTAATTCTAACATCTTCAGTTAGCACCAGATTTGGAAGTAATCAAGCCATCATGTTGAACTTGGTAGTATACTCGCCGTGCGTCATGTATCCAGCTTTAATTGTTAAGAAGTTCATCTCTAACCGGTCCAACTCATGGTGTGGACAGAAGCTTTCCATCACGTGTCTCTTCAGATCAGTCCATGTCATATTCAGCACTTCTTCCTCACCTAGAGTTTGATTAATCATCTCCCACCACAACAATGCTTCAGAAATGAATGAGTGTGCAACATACTTTACTGCCTGAGCTTCAGAACACTCACTAATATTGATCACAACTTCCATCTCATGTATCCATCGAAACGTAGCCATAGCATCCTTCTTCCCATCAAAAGATGGAGGTTTACATCCGCAAAAGGATTTGTATGAACATCCATGCCTAAGAGGATTATCTTCAACTTTAGCTTCACGTCCACCACCACGACTTGCTCCAGCATCAGCTCCACGACCTGCACTAGTTCCATCTCCACGACCAGCGCCAGCATCAGCTCGTCGACATCCTAGTCCTGCAGCGAGTGCGGGTAACGCACCCTGTAAATACCTCGCCACTTCTTCAGCTAACGTAGCCCTTAGTTGATCATTAAGAGGGCCTCCTTCCCGAGCTCCATTCTCGGGATTTCCAGCTCCGTTATTAACCTCTGGATTTGGACGTGCATTCTGCCTCGTATTTGTTCGTCCAATCGGGGTTCCAGCTCCACCTCGGCCTCTGCCTCTTCCATCCATCTCGAGCTCCTTCAATCATGACATAGATATAAGTATCCTCAAATGGATTATAGATAGGACATGATAATATTAAAAATTAGTAGATGCAGAGCTCTGTGCAGTTACTGACTTGCCACATTCTCAATGTACTAACTACCCTCCATTATGATTATACCCAAATCTATTTCTTGACCTCGCTCTCTAGCGATCTAATAAGCACTCCATTGCTTTGATAGGCATTCTAGCCTATTTACACATTATGGCCATATAATATATGTAACTTCACATTACTTGCAGGGGTAAATTCCTAAGGGCGGTAGCTAATTGCCATTAATTATTTCTCCTTACAAGCAAATGTGAGACTACTCCTACTATGGCCTAGTGTTTTCTCCAATTAGCACCTAACTGTTCCTAATTAAGGCCCAAAATTCTAGTTTAAGTTTAGATACTCTCTGAAGTATCCAAATCTCTTAAACCAGTGCTCTGAAACCAACTTGTGACACCCAGCCCCTTGCGGGCCGGAGCCACGTCGTCGGATTTACTCATTAACACATTATTTAATCAGAGATCACAAAAACTGGGGAAATTAAAACTTTTATTAATTAACAACAATGATTCTTACAGCGGAAGCATAAACGTAACATACGATATATTAAACATAAAGTAAACTAAATGTAAGATAATATATTCCAGCCACCAGCGTCTTCATCGTCTCCTCCTAGAGAGAAATCACGGCTTGGCCCATAGGTGCATCAGAACCTAGCATACATACTTTTAAAAAGTCAGCTTACGCTGGTGAGTTCTAATATTTAGTTCAAAAACTGTTTTAGGTGTTTACCTGATTTTCACAACAAATATATATCACATATTAAATCCTATCACATAGTGACTATATTAACCGTGACCCTAGGCTTAACGTCTAGGTCACAATATCTAACTGACTCTTTTACTATGGGAAGACCTGCCACTGCATTCTCTAGGGCACCCCCATTGAAGAAGCAGCGCCGTCCGTACACGGTACTCTAGGTCACCCCCATTGGAGCAGCAACGACTCCTCATTCTTACCAACAACCCTAGGCTTATCATCTGGGTTACCGACTCTTCCTATGAGAAAACCTAACATTACATTCTCTAGGGCACCCCCATTGGAGAAGTAACGCAGTCCGTACACGGTACTCTAGGGCACCCCCATTGGAGCAACATCGATTCCTCAACTTTATACTTAACTCTATTAGGTCATTTTTCTCGTCTTAATGACTTAACTACTGATCATGTATACTACCCACCCCTAGTTAAATAACCAGATGCTTTAGGTTTGTTATTAAACAGTGATAAGGCATTCATATGCTGCAACAAATGGACATCCCCCAATTTACCTAGGTGTATGTATACAGGATGTACTAGCGGCATATCCTCCACAATTTCGATATACCGGGTAACTTATACTACTATGTATATATATAGGATGTACCAGCTGCGTATCCACCACATATTAATATAAGCAAATGCATCACATGTTCTCATATAATCATACATATTCACTAAACGTTTAATAACAACTCCCTTGTCACTTGGAAACTTAATCTCAAGCAAGTATATACACTTCACATTATAATCAATATAATTGCATAACACGTATAAGCAATTGAACAACTTTATCGTATAACACGTATATATCAAGTCACAATTATCTTGAATATATTATCACAAGTATTGTATGTATACTAGCCCGAAAATATTTTAAAAACATTTAAAACTTGTAAAATGGGCTTGTAGAAACTCACCTGATATCTTTAATCAGTTATTCAGACAGAACCTCCGTTATGGTCCACAATTAACCTAATTGCGTATCGGATTGCATTAATGCAAGGTTATTATAAATAATACCTACGTTTATTTATATCTTATTATCCTAATGATACTTTATTAGTGTTTATCTCTTTTAGGGTCAAAATGACCAAAATGCCCTTATAGGCCTAATAACCTTTTTCATAATAATATGAAGACGTGCATTCCTATAAGCAAATGGTCACCCCCGGATAGCCCAGTGAGGTATGCCATTTCCCAGTTGAGATTTATGCGACACCCCCGCTTTGCCAAAAACCCCAGTGTACATGCGCCTACCCTTCCGGTCCGCACGAACTTCTAAATATCCGATTAACTCGGTATCTTTAATACTTAATTATTTATCAAATTTAAACTCATATATACTTATTATATATATAAACATGTTATATGACCAAATATAAGTCCCCATACCTTTCGGATTGTTTTATATTAATTATTCATATTTAGAAACCCTGATTTCGTGTATTTCTCGTTTTATTATCAAAACTCATTTTTATTTCAAGCCAACTTAGGGTATCATCCATTATAACATTTTATAAAATCATTTAAAATATTAAAGCTTAATTCAACACCGTTTACTCAATTTGGGCAGAACAACGTTATGAAAACCCTAACTTTGACCCATTAACAAAACCTTAACAAAACCTTTTCTAATTATGAAATAAACTTAGGGTTTTCTTAAAATACATCATTTTATGATTACCTACAAAAATTCAGACCCTAATTCCTACCCGATCACCCGATTTTATCAAAACAAGCTCAAGAACCCTAATTTTAACACATTTTTAGAAATCATACTTAGAGGTCGATTTAGAAAAAACTGAAAGAGGTTATTTTAGACTTTACCTTAAGATGCTTGACTGCTGAATATCAACTTCCAACTCCTCTTGTGCAGCTCGTATTCGACTGATGAAGATTCTGGGCGATTTTAGGGTTTTTAGAGAGAAAACCAGTGAATTGGTGATTGAAAACAACGAATTGAAGGGTCTATTTATAGTGTTTAGGTGCGCATTTGGTTGCTGCCACGACCCTAGGTGACTAACTACTCAAAAACGCCACGAATCTGACGAATCTTGAGCTCCAAGTCGAGTTTACGTGGCTAGAAACGGACCTGTGATGTTTCTGCGTTTACTGGAGCCTTCGCGTATCGCGCAGTAGTGATGGATGTGGCTCGCGATACGCAAGCCATTGGTTTTCTGGCCAGCTTTGTAGATTTTACATATTTAGTCCTTGTTGTTTGATTTAGTGCATTCTAGCCCCTCAAACTTCTATAGTTTTATCATTTTATGTACCAAAACTTTATGGGACATATTTCTAATTTATTCTACGGTTTCTAAGGCTCGGGATTTGCATGATAACATTAATATACATTTATATATATTTTCTTTATTATTTGCTAATTTACGTTCTAGGCCCTCAAACTTTACAATACCTATCATTTTATGTCACGAATCATATTAGGATATATTTTTACTAGTTTATAAACCTCAGGATACTTATAAAATGTAAAATATATGTATACGTTTATATCTTTACATAAATTATGCTTTTAGCCCTTTAACTTTTCCGTTAGCTATTAACACAAGTATTCATACGTATATATATATATATATATATATATATTATATATATATATATATATCAATTCACACATGTATCATTATATTATTCATATAAATACATATCCATCTCATATTTTTAGATTCTTTAATGTTTGAAAGTGCGTGAGCGTACGGATCTTCTACTTAGTCGTACTGAAATCAAAGTTAAACGAGATGAAACACAAAGAGTAAATACAAAAGAGCTTTGTATTAACCACTGAGACCACAGAGTACACAGAGAATATATGACGCGGAAGCATAGACTGTTCTATACAAGACGAACTATTTATACAAGGTGAAATACGACTGGCCGAACATGAGGTTCGGCCACACGTTCGGAGCTGTCCGAACTCCAGGTTCGCTGGGAGTTTGGACCTCAGCAATCTTGTGTGATCCGTCTTGTATTCGATACTTCACATGATGATCAGGACTATGTATCAACAAACTCCCCCTCGACATGTGCAGTATCATCTTCTCTATTCAAACTTGTATCTTGTATCTACATTAAACTCTTCCTTGATCTTGACGATGAGTTTAATCTTGAATACTTGAAATTGCATCGTGTGTAATCTTTTTATCAACAACCTTCAGAAGACTTGAAGTTGTGATATTCTCTTCCCACTTAGAAACCTGCCAACATAAATATTCTTGGTGCAAAATTGTGTCTTCGAGACTCCAAGATATATTGATTTTGAAAACTCGATTTTGTAATTCGTGTTGATCAATCGAAAACAAATAAGAAACAAAATTTTTTTGGCTTTTAGAAACTTTATATCAAAACACACCTAAAATCTTTTTAATATTTTCTGATAAGAAAAGTAAAACAATACTGAATTAGACACTATTTTTGTCTTTTGTGAGAAAGATCACAACCTGGGATCATATTAGTCATAACATGCTGAACTACATTTCAATTTCAATTATTGAAACACATAAGCCATGCCGATTGCAGATATAATTTGTCTAATTTTAAACTCTGGCACAATCATACTCATAACATCTGGATATGTTAAGGTATTGATTAAATTTGCATTGACCAGTGTACCCCACACTATCAGACATACTCAGATATGCTTTTGTTTATCACATTTTGTGATCTCATTTGTGATTTTAATCACACAATGAATGTAACCATGATATAGTCAACTGTGTTCCATGTAAAAAGAAATAAGAACGTTAAATCGTCGACCTTAAGGTCGATCTTTCGATACGCAGATAAGGCATCGGATTTAACAAAATAAAAAATAAAACAAGTTGAAGTTGTATAACTCAACAACAATCATGTCGGTACTCCCGTACACGCAGAGAAAGTCCGATGAGTTATACGAAACACCAAAGAAAATAAAGCAGAACGTCAAACGAACAACGATCAGGTCGGTCTTTCGACACGCAAAGAAAGTCCGATCGTTTGACAAAATAAAGAAAATCAAACAAGTTTAAATCTTTGCAAAATGAACACATGTATACATAGTGACTTCTCATTTTATTTTACACATATCTTTTTCTTGATATATCATGAGATATGCATCAAGATGTTATCCACTAGGTCAAGCATCAGATTTAGTGTATATCACATTTGTATACTTTCTGATTTGCCGAGCCTACCTTACACATCGATCAAATGGTCTTATGGCCTTTTCATTTACTTTATCCATGAGTCAGACACTGTCAGCCAATGTACCATTATTTCCCAATCATGTCGGATTCAATTTCTCATTTTTCAATGTTTTTTTCAATGTTTTTGTCTTTTTCAAATTTCTCCCCCTAAAAATGACAACTCTATTTATAGATTTTCATTTTTACGATTTGAAAAACACCACACTATTTTTGTATTTTTGCAAAAACAAACTCCCCCTCAGAATGAGACGAAGTGAAAAACAAGAAAAATTGACCAACCAACACAAACACGAGCAGTTTAGTCTTTTGAAAAACAAAATTGATTTTGAAATCCAATCTAATTAAAACAGATATTTCACAATCAGCAAATTCCAATCACCGAAGGTCTTCTTGAAACACTTGCTTGACACCAAATAAAACATTAGTTGCATTGGGATCGACCCGAATCAACAGCGTCGGGTCGCCCGGTGTCTTCCACACAGTCCTTGTTGGCCTTGGAAACAACTTTTGGTTTCCAAATTTGTAAAAGTTCTAATTTTTTATCAGAACCTGAATCAGATTCAACCGACGTACTTGATTTAGACCAAGACGATTTACGAGTTGACTTAAGCTTTGGGGACCATGGTTCATCAAAAATTTGACCTTTGTGATCCACATATTTTGCAGTTTTGTGGATATATGCAGTCGTCGGACAATCAGCAGCTAGATGTCCTCTTTGACGACATACATAACAAAGTCTTTCTCTAAAATTGTTTGAAAAATGATTTGATTGGTTAGAATCAGATGAATGTTCAGAATGAAAGTTATCAAAGAAACCATCAGAAGAATCATACCTAGGAGATGGACTCCTTGAAGATGATGATCTTCCAGAATAATAAGTAAATTCCTTCGGAGATGGTGATTTCTTTGCAACTTTAGCATTAACAGCCTTGTCAGCTTTCACTTGTTTCTTTGCAACAGCCGGAACTTCCTTTATAACAAAACCTAAGCCTTTGTGCTTGGAACCTGAAACCTTTGAAGAACTTGAAGAAGAACCGGAAGCTTCTCTTGACTTAGCTTCACTAGTGAATCTAGCCTTGATATCCTTCAGCTTGTTCTTTTCAATCAAAACTTTCTCTTCTTCGGTTGCAGATGAAGAACTTGAAACAACCTTTTCAAAAACCTTTTCATTTTCCAACAAATTTTCTAACATTCGTTTATGCATATTTCACCGTATAGGCCTTTAAACACGTATTTCTAACACATGCAACTTATCTAAGGCATAGTTTTACCACATTTATCAATTATGCTTACGCATTTGTAATTTAAACACGTATTTACAATATATATATCATGTATCTATGATATTTGGGGTGTTATAAATGAACACCGGTTCTTGCTGAATCTTCGGTAACTGTTTTGAACTGCCTTTCTGTGACACTCGAATTCGGGATTCACATAAATAAATAAAAGGCTCGAACCGGGTTTCGAAAACAACAACAAATAACCATGTAATGGGCTGGAAATTAATCTAGAAATTTAATAAAACTTGGATCAGGCCATTGGAGTCCATGTGCAGGCCCAAAAGACTAAAAGAAATCGCAGCCCAACTTCCCTTTTGAGCCCATCTGCGATTTTATTTATTTATTTTCCCTTGTCTGCTTCTAGCGACAATAACAAGAAAATTGGCTCTCTCTCTCTCTCTCTCTCTCTCTCTCTCTCTTCTATACATGTAGAAATCGCAGAGCACAGCTCCTCCCAATCCCTTCCAAAATTTCGATCAAAGAGAGGAAGAGTACAGGGCTGAAATTCGTGACTAGCAAGAACCAAATCATCAAATCACTGGTAAGCTTCTTCTCCAAGATTCAAGATAATCTAGGGTGTATGGTTTGAGTTATGGAGAAACTCATTGATGAAGGGAAATTCAAATCAGGGAGGAATTTCGAGTGAATCAATCTGCAGGGAACAAGCCAGGGAATCGAAATCCTCATTCAAGGTTAGTGTGATTGATTAATTTATGTTTATGTAAGAGAATGGGTTGAATTGAGTCCCAATTTCTAAAGGGAATATTGGATAGGTAATGGTGTAAGTCTGTAAGAAGAAAGTAGGGGCTGTTGGTCTCTTGAATTCGAGATAAAGAGAGGTGCAGGGCTAGAAATTTTCGAAGAAGAGGGCTGTTGTTGTTCATCAGTTTGCGCAGGGAAGAAGAAGGCAGAGTGTACCAGTTTTTCTGCACAAGGTACAAACTGATTTATGCATGGAAATCTTTGTAGAACATAAGGCTCAAATCTGATGGATTCCATGACCCATTTAGCAGCCTAGAAGCCTTGTTAAATTGATCAAATCATTTGAATTTTAATGCATGTTATGGGTCATTGAAGATTGGGTTAAAAGGATTGAAATTAAGTAAGACTTTAGTATTAGTTTTTCATGATTGCATAGGTTGATAAAACTTGAAGAATTAGAGTAACGGTGATAAGAATTTGATGTAATTGGGAAAACCCAGGTTTGGTTTCGAACATATCAAGGTCTGACCCGCTATATATATTTAGTGTTGCATTATACAACAACTTTATAAAAATGTAAATTAAATGACGTTTACTTAAAGTTCCAAAAATAATATAGTTATACATACTTAGTATGGCAGTATACAACAGTTTTATAAAAATTAAACAACATTTACTTAAAATTCTAAAGCCAAGATGACGATAGGTGTTTAGTGTTGCATTATGCAACAATACTAAAAACAGAAAGAATACAAGTTTATTAAAACTTGAAGCGGGTCATAACACACCATTTTTCCAGGATATGATTAAAACACCATTCGCGGGTCGCGAATCTCAGAATATTCAGTATTGCATTATGCAACATTAGTATTGCATTATGCAACAGTTTAAACTCAGAATATTTAAGTTCAATAAAACTTGAGGATAGAACATTTTGTGAACCAGATGACAATCGATATATATCCGGGTAGGAGAGCACCATAGCAAACATTGAATTTATAAAACATAAAACCTAATATTTTAGTTTAAGCAGGACATAAGTATAACAAATATATTTTGTTATTATTGTTGGCCTAGGTTGATTGCATCAAAAACAGTCTGACTATCAAAGTAGATTATCACATCTAAAGTCGCCAATTAACCAAGTGAGTTCCGTTTACCTTGCCTTAACTGTTTTAAAAGCTTTTGGGCTTCAAAGAAAGAATGCATAGCCAGATCTATGCTATAAAATTGATTGCATTATTGTCTACATAGTGAAAGATGGCTGGTATGTGAAAAATACTACAGATAGTACGCTAGAAATCTTTTGGTGCATGTGTTGTACCCCGTGACTTATATATATGATTACTGGTTGATTACTAGTCATTACCATGCGTGACAGTTTTATGTAACAATAAATGCAATGTGACAGAAAGTTAGCAGGTACGGCTCACCAACACCTTCTTAATTGTTGATACAAGTTGAATCACCATTTTGCAGGTAATCAGTAGAAACTTCCAGTTAGGTGAACCTTCAAAGAATCAAGCATATGTGATCAATAAGATATCAAGAACTTTTGGGCCCAGTTATTAGTAATCTGTCTAGGTGCTAATACAAGACTTATTATTATTATTTTGTGATTGTAAAACTTAGTAGGCTGTCTGTAAATAAACATCCCGTTGTTTAATATTATCGTATTTCTGTTGCTTCCGCGTGTATCTGATATGGACAGCCTGTTTTCCACAACACCTCTCCCGTGCCTGACAGGAGCTGCGGGCGGGGTGTGACAGGTTGGTATCAGAGCCACAGGTTCCAGCAGATTAGGTGTTTAAGACCCCTAAGCTTGAACCTTAACTCGATCATAAGATTAATGCATCCATTAAAGGATTATGACTTAGGTAAAGAAATTTGTTTGTTGGGTAGTTATGGAGAGTTAGTGTAAGGTCGATAGTAGTTTCAGCCTAGCTAACTGCAATTCCTATCCACAGGTACACTAAGACTCGATGAAACCTAACAGACGAATTTAAGAACCTAAAGTCTTCCAATTATAAGCTGCAACTCTAAGAGATTAATGAATAAGCCAAAGACGATGTTTATATATATATATGTATGTATGTATACACCAATAAAGAAAAGTACAAACACAGAAATGAAAAGCAAGTTTGGGTTATATCTAAAAGAAAGGTTCAAACAGCCATCTAATAGTGGAGGCAGATCAAAGGAAAATTCTTAAAATTAGTCACAAATACTAAAACCAATATACATTAAAAGGCAAAAATCATAAAATTCCAAGAATACACCCAATATCACAAATTTCCAAGAATACCACATTCCTAATCATAAACCATTGCTCTGGCAAACATTAATTTCAGATCAAATATGGCTACTAATCAAGAAGACGATCAGGCTCATCCCTCCAACGAGAATGATAATCCATCAATTCAACAAGAATCTCAAAATAATGACACTGAGAGAAGAATAAAGGATATAGTTGCTATCGAAGTAGCAGCTGCATTATCTGAGCGCTTGGCTAAAATGAAGCAAGATGAGAGCATGCCTGCTAAATCAGAAGAAAGTCAGCACAGTCGAACCAGAAGAAGACGAGATGGCAAGCGATCGAGATCACCCGTTAGCTCTCGGAGCGAATCTGTGCATAGATAGAAAAGAAACCGCCGACGTTATGAAGATTACTCATCTAACGAGGAGGAAAGTGACAAAGAAGACAGGAGAAGAGCAAAGAAAAGAGGTTGCACCTACAAGGCTTTCATGGCTTGCAAGCCTAGTATCTTCAAGGGGGAAAAAAGTGCAACTGACACTCTAAACTGGTTGGAAGAGATGGAGGAAGTGCTGGAAATCAGTAACTGTGCAGAAGAAGACAAAATAAGATTCGCATCTCAGTCATTTAAAGGTAGTGCACTAATCTGGTGGAAGACGATTAGAAATGCAAAAGGGAAGGATCGGGTTTATCAGAAAAGGTGGAGTTGGTTCAGAAGGATAGTGATGAGAAAGTTTATATCAGAAAGTGAGTCGGAAAAACTAGAGAACGAATTTACCAACTTGAGGATGGATATAAATGATTACAAAGCCTATATCAATCGTTTCAATGAGCTGTTAACTCTAGTACCACATATGGCAGAAACAGAAGATAGGCAGGTGAGAAGGTTTGTATGGGGAGTGAGCCCCGAAATCCGTGCCAATGTCAGGACCGCAAGACCTCAGACACTAGAGTCTGCTTTGGATCTGGTAATAATTCTAAGTGAGGAATGGTTGAGGCAAGTGGAGCAAAAAGCTGAATTGGAAGGAAATAAAGGGAAATTCGATAATAAGAAAAGGGAAGGAGGTTGGAAAGGTTGTTGGATATATGGTGTCCTGACCCGACAAATTAACGAACCCGACCGATATTGACCCGTAAGAGTTACACCCGGGTCAACGGACTATTATATCTAATTAATTGTTAATTAGAAATAAACGAACTAAATGGTGAATTAAATAAATATTAACTATTTATTTAAATCGACAAAATCTATCGGTTCAAAATACTCGGTAATTAAAAGACGAACCGATCAGTTGTTACCGGATTAACAGACTGATCGGTTGGTGGACTAAAGGTGGATCGCGACCGGGCCCAGTTCGCAGGCCCCGGTCCGTGAATTTTATATTAAATGAGAGGAGGGAGATAGATTGAAAAAAAAGGAAGTCACAAAACAAAACCCTAATCTCCTCTCCCTCCCTCTCTGCGCCGTAAGCCAAGCCGAAGCCGGCTCACGACGCCGCCGCCGACCGCTGTCGCCGCCCCGCCTCCACCACCGTGATCCGTTCGTGATTTCCGATGGATCCTCGTCTTGCCAGTGTCTGTGCCCGTCTCGAGAGCGAAGCCGTCTCAGCCCGAGCCGAAGCCGCAGCCCGAACCGAAGCCGAAGCCGCAGCCCGAGCCGCCGCCGCGGCTCAAGCCGCCGCCGCCGCCACTGCCGCTAACGTGCCACCGCGCGACCACCGACCGGTGGTTCTCGCGCTGCCGGCGCAGCCGAGACCGCCGCGTCCGGTCGCGTCGTCGTGGCCGGCGCCGCTCTACCCGTCCGCCGCCACCGCCGCCCCTCCTCTGATCTCCGGCGAGTCGTTCTTCGTGGGATCGGACCCGGTGGGCATTCCGACGGAGAAGATTTTGTCACCACCACCGGTAGTATCCCTACCACCGCCGTCGCCACTACCGCCGCCGCCGATGCCGCCGTCGATGATCTGTCTCGAAGGTTCGAGTCAGACGTCTCAGTTCGTCCTAGCGTGAGCCCGTTGAATCCGGGTGTCTCGAGCGGTTGCTCGGATCCCGCCAAGGTATATCTAATTTATTAGATATTTAATTATTTATTTATTTTAAATAAATATATTTTTCTGTGTTTGTCGTGTTCCGGTGATTGATCCTGTTACGGTTGCATCCGCGTTTTAATCGTTTCCGCTGCCAAATTAATTGAGAATTAATTTAATTTATAAATCGGTTTTAATAAAATTAAAATCGGTAACCCGGATCCCACTGTAAAACCCCAACAAAGGTAACAGTGACAAATATTCAAAGAAGGCAAGGGAAGAGTCATGTCAGAAGTGTGGAAGAATGGGACACAAAACATCGAACTGTAAAAGTGAAGTCGAATGTCAGAAGTGTCACAAAAAGGGGCATTATACAGACCAATGTAGGTGAGATATGGAATGTCAAAAATGTCACCGAAAGGGACATAGTGCAGAGCAGTGTCGGGGCCCAGTTATTTGTTATTACTGCAAAGAAGAAGGACACAGACGACCCGAGTGCCCAAAACTGAAGGAAACATAAAAACCCAAGGGCACAGACAAGGGAAATGATGGTGGAGCGCCTCGAGGAAATGCTCGGGTGTTCGTGCTGAACGCCGATGAAGCTCGAAAGGACGACGATGTCGTAACTGGTATGTTCCTTGTTAACAATGAATTTCTCAGTATACTATTTGATTCTGGTGCAAGTAAAAGTTTCATATCTGTTGCATGCATGCCTAAATTGAATTGCACCATACACAAACTTGATACTCCATATATAGTAGAAACTGCCAATGGACAAGAAATAAGTATACCTGAGATAGTTAAAAATTGCCAGTTAGACATTGAAACTTCTAAGTTTGAATTAGAATTATTACCTATGACCTTAAGTGGCTTTGATATTGTGTTGGGTATGGATTGGTTAACCAGCAACGTGCAAAAATCCACTGCGATGTCAAGACAATAACGGTGGAGTCTGCAGATGGTAAAACTCACACTATTGTTGGGGAAAAATTAACAAAATCCAAGAAGATCTTATCCTTACTTCAGGCAAGAAAGTGCATGAGAAAAGGATGCCAGACCTTTCTGGTAAACGTTGTAGAGTCACCAAAGGAGAAGAAAATAGAAGATGTACCGGTAGTATCGGAATATGCCGACGTGTTTCCAAATGACTTGCCTGGCTTACCACCAGATCGGCAAGTGGAATTTCGAATAAATCTAGTTCCAGGAGCAGCCCCAATTGCCAAAGCACCATATAGACTGGCACCATCAGAAATGCAAGAGCTAAAAAGCCAGCTACAGGAACTCCTGGATAAGGGATTTATAAGACCCAGTTCATCACCCTGGGGAGCGCCAGTGCTCTTCGTAAAGAAGAAGGACGGATCAATGAGAATGTGCATCGATTATCGAGACCTGAACAAGTTAACAATCAAGAACAAGTCTCCATTACCAAGGATCGATGACTTGTTCGACCAACTTCAGGGTGCAAGTTATTTCTCTAAAATCGATCTAAAGTCTGGATATCATAAAATGAAAGTACGCGAGGAAGATATTCACAAAACAGCCTTTCGCACAAGGTACGGGCACTATGAATTTACAGTTATGCCCTTTGGGTTAACAAATGCACCGGCAGTGTTCATGGATCTAATGAATAGAGTGTGCAAGCCTTACCTTGACAAGTTCGTAATTGTCTTCATTGATGATATTCTAATCTACTCACGAACAAAGAAGGAGCATGAAGAACACTTGAGAAAAATGTTGGAGATATTGAAAAAAAAGGGAAAACTTTATGCCAAATTCTCTAAGTGTGACTTCTGGTTGATAGAAGTCCAATTTCTTGGACATGTGGTAAATGATACGGGAATCCAAGTAGATCCAGCAAAGATAGAATCTATTATGAAATGGGAGCAACCGAAATCACCAACGGAGATCCGACGTTTCCTTGGATTAGCGGGATATTATCGGAGATTTATTCAAGACTTCTAAAAAATGGCCACCCCTTTAACAGCATTGACTCAAAAGAATGTTAAGTTTGACTGGAAGCAGAAACACACTGATGCATTTGAATTGCTAAAGCAAAAGTTGTGCTCTGCACCCATATTATCTTTGCCAGATGGAACAAAAGATTTTGTGGTCTATTGTGATGCATCTATCAACGGACTTGGGTGCGTGCTTATGCAACGAGATAAAGTAATTGCTTACGCACCAAGGCAATTGAAACCACATGAAAAGAACTATACTACTCATGACCTTGAGTTAGGAGCAATAGTATTTGCCTTGAAAATTTGGAGGCATTACCTGTATGGAACTAGGTTTGAGGTTTACTCTGACCATAAAAGTCTTCAACACTTGTTCAACCAGAAAGAATTAAATACGAGGCAACGGCGATGGATGGAAGTGTTAAGCGATTATGATTGTGAGATCAAGTATCACCCAGGAAAAGCCAATGTTGTGGCAGATGCGTTAAGTCGCAAGAATAGGCCTAAGCCACTACGAGTGAGAGCCATGAGAATAAATGTTAAAGTAAATATGATTGATGAGATCAAGGAAGCTCAGAAAAAGCAACTGGAAAAGTCAAACCCAGAAGAGGAATAAATGATGACTAAAGTACGACAACTTGACGTTGGACCAGATGGAATTTTACGATTAGGAAACAGAATTTGGGTACCCAAGGAAGGAGAATCCCGGGAGGTAATACTGCAAGAAGCACATAAATCCAAGTACACAATGCATCCTGGTGGAGATAAAATGTATCAAAATTTGAAAACCCATTACTGGTCGCCGGGAATGAAAAAGGACATTGCTAAATACATAGGACATTGTCCTGTGTGCCTGCAAGTAAAAGCTGAACACCAAAAATCGGCTGGATACTTACAACAGTTAAAAATTCCGGAATGGAAATGGGATTTGGTCACTATGGATCTTGTAACCAAACTGCCAAGAACAAGAGGCGGAAATGACACGATTTGGGTAATTGTGGATCGATTAATCAAGTCGGCACCATTCCTACCAATACAGGAATCATCTCCGTTAGAACAGTTGGCAAAGTTGTATGTGAAAGAAATCGTTTCAAGACATGGAGTTCCATTATCTATTGTCTCGGATCGGGATAGTCGTTACACTTCTCGATTCTGGATGGCATTCCAAGTAGCTTTGGGAACTAAGTTACACTTTAGTATTGCTTATCATCCTCAGACAGACGGGCAAAGTGAACGAACCATCCAGACATTGGAGGACATGCTAAGGGCGTGTGTTATCGAGTTTGGTGGTAATTGGGATAGTCATTTGCCATTAATTGAGTTCGCTTACAATAACAGTTATCATACTAGCATCAAAACAGCTCCTTTCGAAGCTCTATACGGGCGTAAGTGCCGTACACCACTGTGCTGGTCAGAAATTGGCGAAGGACATTGGACAGGTCCTGAATTAGTATTGGAAACCACTGAGAGGATCAAGCAAATTCGTGACAAACTCAAGGCTGCCCTTGATAAACAGAAAAGTTACGCGGATAAAAGACGAAGGCCTTTGGAATTTGTGAAGGGAGATTTGGTAATGTTAAAAATATCCCCTTGGAAATCATGAGAATTGGAAAGCGCGGAAAATTAAGTCCACGATATATAGGACCGTTTAAAGTAATATCCAAAATAGGAACCGTGGCCTATCAACTTGAACTACCTAAAGAGCTTAGTGGAATTCATGACGTATTCCACGTTTCAAATCTTAAGAAGTGTTTGATCGATAAAGACATTGCTATTCCGATTCAAGATATAAAAGTGGATGAAAAGTTGAAGTACACAGAGAAACCTGTTGAAATATTGGAAAGAGTAGAAAGGAGACTAAGAAGAAGACGGATCCCTATGATTAAGGTCAGATGGAATTCGCGCCATGGACCTGAGAACACTTGGGAATTGGAAGCAGACATGCGACAGAAGTACCCCCAGTTATTTAAATAACATAATCATGAATTCCGGGACGGAATTCCCCTAAGGGAGGGGGAGTTGTGACACTCGAATTCGGGATTCACATAAATAAATAAAAGGCTCGAGCCGGGTTTCGAAAAAAACAACAAATAACCATGTAATGGGCTGGAAATTAATCTACAAATTTAATAAAACTTGGATCGGGCCATTGGAGTCCATGTGCAGGCCCAAAAGACTAAAAGAAATAACAGCCCAACTTCCCTTTTGAGCCCATCTGCGATTTTTTATTTATTTATTTTCCCTTGTCTGCTTCCAGCGACAATAACAAGAAAATTGGCTCTCTCTCTCTCTCTCTCTCTCTCTCTCTCTCTCTCTCTCTTCTATACATGTAGAAATCGCAGAGCACAGCTCCTCCCAATCCCTTCCAAAATTTCGATCAAAGAGAGGAAGAGTACAGGGCTGAAATTCGTGACTAGCAAGAACCAAATCATCAAATCACTGGTAAGCTTCTTCTCCAAGATTCAAGATAATCTAGGGTGTATGGTTTGAGTTATGGAGAAACTCATTGATGAAGGGAAATTCAAATCAGGGAGGAATTTCGAGTGAATCAATCTGCAGGGAACAAGCCAGGGAATCGAAATCCTCATTCAAGGTTAGTGTGATTGATTAATTTATGTTTATGTAAGAGAATGGGTTGAATTGAGTCCCAATTTCTAAAGGGAATATTGGATAGGTAATGGTGTAAGTCTGTAAGAAGAAAGTAGGGGCTGTTGGTCTCTTGAATTCGAGATAAAGAGAGGTGCAGGGCTAGAAATTTTCGAAGAAGAGGGCTGTTGTTGTTCATCAGTTTGCGCAGGGAAGAAGAAGGCAGAGTGTACCAGTTTTTCTGCACAAGGTACAAACTGATTTATGCATGGAAATCTTTGTAGAACATAAGGCTCAAATCTGATGGATTCCATGACCCATTTAGCAGCCTAGAAGCCTTGTTAAATTGATCAAATCATTAGAATTTTAATGCATGTTATGGGTCATTGAAGATTGGGTTAAAAGGATTGAAATTAAGTAAGACTTTAGTATTAGTTTTTCATGATTGCATAGGTTGATAAAACTTGAAGAATTAGAGTAATGGTGATAAGAATTTGATGTAATTGGGAAAACCCAGGTTTGGTTTCGAACATATCAAGGTCTGACCCGCTATATATATTTAGTGTTGCATTATGCAACATTATACAACAACTTTATAAAAATGTAAATTAAATGACGTTTACTTAAAGTTCCAAAAATAATATAGTTATACATACTTAGTATGGCAGTATACAACAGTTTTATAAAAATTAAACAACATTTACTTAAAATTCTAAAGCCAAGATGACGATAGGTGTTTAGTGTTGCATTATGCAACAATACTAAAAACAGAAAGAATACAAGTTTATTAAAACTTGAAGCGGGTCATAACACACCATTTTTCCAGGATATGATTAAAACACCATTCGCGGGTCGCGAATCTCAGAATATTCAGTATTGCATTATGCAACATTAGTATTGCATTATGCAACAGTTTAAACTCAGAATATTTAAGTTCAATAAAACTTGAGGATAGAACATTTTGTGAACCAGATGACAATCGATATATATCCGGGTAGGAGAGCACCATAGCAAACATTGAATTTATAAAACATAAAACCCAATATTTTAGTTTAAGCAGGACATAAGTATAACAAATATATTTTGTTATTATTGTTGGCCTAGGTTGATTGCATCAAAAACACTCTGACTATCAAAGTAGATTATCACATCTAAAGTCGCCAATTAACCAAGTGAGTTCCGTTTACCTTGCCTTAACTGTTTTAAAAGCTTTTGGGCTTCAAAGAAAGAATGCATAGCCAGATCTATGCTATAAAATTGATTGCATTATTGTCTACGTAATGAAAGATGGCTGGTATGTGAAAAATACTACAGATAGTATGCTAGAAATCTTTTGGTGCATGTGTTGTACCCCGTGACTTATATATATGATTACTGGTTGATTACTAGTCATTACCATGCGTGACAGTTTTATGTAGCAATAAATGCAATGTGACAGAAAGTTAGCAAGTACGGCTCACCAACAACTTCTTAGTTGTTGATACAAGTTGAATCACCATTTTGCAGGTAATCAGTAGAAACTTCCACTTAGGTGAACCTTCAAAGAATCAAGCATATGTGATCAATAAGATATCAAGAACTTTTGGGCCCAGTTATTAGTAATCTGTCTAGGTGCTAATACAAGACTTATTATTATTATTTTGTGATTGTAAAACTTAGTAGGCTGTCTATAAATAAACAACCCGTTTTTTAATATTATCATATTTCTGTTGCTTCCGCGTGTATCTGATATGGACAGCCTGTTTTCCACAACACCTCTCCCGTGCCTGACAGGAGGTGCGGGCGGGGTGTGACACTTTCTTTAGAGGATATAGTTTTAAAAACCCTCTATTTTGGCAAACTTGGTTATTCTTCTTTATGCTGCACGATCTTCATCAAACACTTGATGCCTTCAGCATCTCCTCAAATTGTGAACATTTTCTTTTGGAAGCTTTGAGTTGCTTGAAAAGAACCAACAACTTCCCTTATGCTGTTGCTTTTCCAAATAGGGAAGTCTTGTCCGGATGGTTCTTTAACTTGAGCAGCAACAACACTTTTCATCATCATGATCATTAGTTTTTCCACTTTCAATCATCAACCTGTCTGACATATTCCAAAAAATACAAACCACCAGACATATGATGACTGGTCTCTGGGTTAGTAGGTGAATAATGCATATTATCTCCCCTTGAGATAATGCATATTATCTCCCCCTGAGATAATGACTTCTAGTGAGATAATGCTTATCTCCCTATTATCCCTCATTCTCCCCCTAAAAATTGTGTATATTCTGGGGGGGGGGGGGGGGGCATACTGTCATGCACAAAACCCACACAAACTCATTTAAACTTCTCAAATTAACCTGGCCATGAAAAAAAGAAAACTTAAAGACTCAAAGAAGAAAAATTAAAAATTAATCAAATAAAAACCAATTCAAACGTAAGAAGGTTTTTAAGGGATCAAACAGTATGAGTCTGACCGAGGAACCTTTTTCAGCTTTTGTTACTTGAACACGTCCAGGTGATTGCCAATATACTGGTCCACTTTAAACTGAAACCCTTTTTTTTTGTCAGGCTGTTTATCACTTATATTATCTTTTATTGTGCATTAATTATGAACAGAAAGTGAGCTTCAACGAATCCTAGGTACATTTTATTGCACACTATCAAGCATATAAATTCCCTACCACATATTTTCACAACTTGAACCAGAAGTTTGGAATTGAGCTCGAGACTAGGTTGATAAGAGAAAGAATAGATCACAAAGATTTTTGGGTATAATATACAAAGTCAACTAATCTCCCATTGGTGTTTCAATCAGGCTGTAACTTGACTATGACACCTAGTACGCATTAGTGACAAGGCTGAGGGATTTAGACGCTTGAGGGTCTCTTTTGATGTTCTCTTTGGCATCTTTTGGGTGTGTACACACATTTTTTTATATATATTATTTAAGGTGAGTTAGAAGCACGTATGTATGAACAACTCCAGGTCATTGCTCACGCAAAGCAGAGGAGAGTCTTACATACATGCAAAGCATCCCCAGGTCATTGCTCACGCAAAGCAGAGGGGGCACCGATTTTTTGAGATCAATTTCACACTCTTGGTGGCAAGCGTGTGTATCGGGAACTTAAACATGCAGTAAAAAAGAAATGAAATTAACCTAAGTGTTGTTACCCAACAAACTGCCATACGTTATCTTTAAGTGTGTAATGCATACCTTTTCAGATTTAAGAGCCGAGCCTACCAACATATCACCATGGATCGAGTCTTTCCCATCTGCCTTACGCGTGTCAGCCATTCTCAGAACGAAAGTTTATTTCACTTCCTACCTTCTCAAAACAAACACAAAACGCATTAAAAAATAAAAAGCCACAATCTTTTTTGAGGGGTCTCTTATTCTTCCCCTGCTTTTTGATTTTTAATCACTCTATTTTTTCATTCTTTTTATTATTTTTTCATTTTTTTTTTAAAATTAAACACACTGACACACAACTAAAACAAAACAGATAAAATCAAAGACATCTGGCCAAGCTAACCTTCAAAGTATTTAGCTGAAAAATTTTGAGACTTGGGTTTTGTGGAATGCATACCTCATTGTTTCAAAACTTAAACAACCAAGTTAACAGTACCTTTTGCTGATTTAATCATTTTACCTCTCAAGGAAACATACCCTCTGTTGTACAATATTGCATGCCATGAAGTGAAGCGATGTTTCCTATCCTGTGCCTGGAACAATCACTTATCAATAAACAAAGAAAATGTTAGTGATAGTCCTCATTGACTGTTCCTGCACACAGTGAGAGATTAGTTAGTCAATAGTACCCAGGCCATTGTAGTTCTGGGTATTCCCGAGGAGTCAATAATTGATACTTCTTTTAAACACATGCCCTTTGAGAAATCAGGGACTTGTGGTGTTGATGCCATGGTCTTTGGTTTCCAAGTTCCATGTGATTTAACATTTGTTTTAGTCACTTTTGGTGTTGTGACTTTAGGTATTTCAACCTTCTTCAGTTTAGGTTCATTTTTCAAAACAGTTTTAGTTACCTTGGGCGGGGTAACTTTAGGTTTCTCAACCTTTTGTTGTTTTAAAATTGCCTTTTTCACAAGTTTTTGAAAATTTTTGTAACTTGGAAAGTTGTTATTTTGATTTAAAATTTTTCTTTGTTCTTTGGCAACCCCCCAATGTTGATCAAAGGGTTTAACCTTAGTAGAGACAGTCTTCCTTGCCTTAGGTAGTTGCACCTTCATTGGCTTAGACTTAACAGAATCCTGAGATAAAACCCTTTGACTCTGTGGATAATAGGGCTCATAGGGGCGATACAAGCAGTTTCGGGCAATGTGACCAGGATTGATACAATTAAAGCAAGTCTGCTTCTTTTGGTAGAAGTTAGACATATAACCATTGGTCTTCTTTGGTTGATGGGGAACAGCACGACGTTGTGTTTGCATCGTTGGGACGTAAGCAGATCCAGTGTTAACTCTCGCCCGATTCCTAGAAGCTTGTGTAGAATGAGCCTTTTCTGATCTTGTGCTCCCTGTATTGTTTGATGAGGAAGCACCATTTCTCCACTTGGAACTACATGAACCACATGAAGAGATAGGAGATACAACCACTCCCTTGAGCTTTTCATCTTTAACCCCAACTACAGATCTCATACTTGGAGGCTTAATTGTGATCTTGGGTCTTTCAACTTTAACTCCACTTGTAGATACATCAGTGGATGACCCTAAACCTTTAAATTTTGAGGAAAATGAGGGCAGCTCGTATCCATATCCTTGCTCTTGATCGAACATAGATCCACAAGTCATAAATATCTTCCCATCAGGCCTTGTTGTCATAATCACCTTCTCCCGTTTCACTTCATCAACAACCTTAAAATAAACAGTATCAATTTCAGGATACTGTTTCAACTTCTTCTCAGCAACAAGAGCTTTCACCTTTTCTTGTTTCCCATCATTAATTCCCTTTAAACCTGAACCTGCACCTTCAGAATTGGAGTTATGACAACTGTTGTAATTTTGGCACTCAGCATCATCTTTGGATACATCCTCAATGGTCACTTCAGCTGCACCCCTTTCATCACTCTCAGCTTTAGTGGAATCTTTTGTTGACTTTTGGCCATAAGTCATAGTTGCCTCCATATCCAATTCCTCTTGGGTCATTGGCGTCGTCCCTACTAAGACGCTATCAGCTGGAGGAGGAGCTTCTTTATATCCAGACCCAGATCTATCAACTTGATCATTATCAAGTAAAAGTCCAACTATATCTCTGGAAACTGGTGGAAGAATAATACTATTTAGCCCCTTAGATTTTTCAGTTCCCTGCCCAGATTTATCTTATCCAACCTGTCCTGTCACAATGGCACAAGATAATGATTTACCAGCATCCAACATACGTTTATTTCTGAGTTGATAGGTATCAAACTTAACCAGCAATTCATCATATTTGTGTTGCAAATCGTCTAACTGCTGTTTCAACTTGGATACTTCTATTTTGGAGCGATCATATAAGATAGACTTTTCAGTGGCAAGATCGTGATATTTTTGTATATCTGCTTTCTGGGCTTTCACCTTCTCTTCGCTCTTTAAAAATCTACCTTTAAATGAGCTAGTGGCACATTATGCATCAAATCATTTTCTTTCCAGATTTGTTCGAATCTGTTGGATTTGAAATTTATGCAATCTTCAAATTCATCCATAATTGCATGATGCTTTTTCTGGTCATCATTCTCTTTTCTTTCATATGATTTGCACAAAGCATTCCAGAGATCTTCAGCAGATTGGCATTCTCTGAATTCTTGAGCAATTTCTGGAGATAAGGCCCTAGTCATAATCTCATAGGCTTCTTCATCTTTTTTAATTCTTTCCCTGCCATCATCAGAAAATTCATTCTCAGTTTTAGGTGTCCATGCTTTAGGTCCTGTAAAATGTAGCGGCTTGAAAGGACCGTCTATCACGGATATCCATAACCCCACACCTTTTAGATGGTTTCTGAAACTGCATTTCTAATCTTTAAAGTTGTTAGGAGAGAGCAAACGAGGAGGATATGTAGGATTAGTAAATTCCGGTGATGAGGATGTATCTGAACTCATTTTGATGATTAAATAAAGTTGACAACCTAATAACGATAACTCAAGACAAAAATAGTACCACAAGGTGCAGAAAAATTCAACGAGCAAAACCCCGTCAAAATATATTTACACAAACTTCAATTGAATGGCCGTTTATTGCTTCAAAACTCGATTAATGTGGACCAACCATTTTGATTAATTCCAATGGCAATATGTTAGTTATTAAGAATGGCAGATTTGAAATTTATGCAATCTTCAACCGACCCATATTAATTTGTCCGACCAAAAAGAACCTGCAACTCCAATTCGATTTCTTTGCTGCCGAAGATCAAACTCGATCGAAAACAATTATTAAAGAGTTGAGACGTGAACACACGACCGGAAACAAGATGAACTGAGATTGAGATGTGAACGAGAGTTCAACCGAGAATCAATGCTAACCGAGAACCTCGAGAGACCCGAATACCTTTGAGCAAATCGTAAACCAGAAATATAACCGCAAACCGGATACAGGATCGTACACCTCAATCACGAACGTAATCCCTTAAGATCGTAAACTCCTGATTCGATCGAGATCCTTCAACGCGATCGCAAATCTTGAACTCGAACGCAAACTTGATCAACAAGTAGAGCGGAAACCTTCCAAACTTAGGCACGATCGAGAACTTGTGACTTGAGGCGAAACGAGTAATGGACAGTCGTAAACCAATCCTCAAGCAAGCAATTTTTTGGAAATAATTTTCCGATATACTTTCTAGAGATAGTTTCACGATCGCAAACCTCGAGCTTTGATCGAAAACCTCAATAGAAAACCTCAATCGAAATCCTCAATTGAAAACCTTTGATCGGAATCCTCAATAGAAAAGCTTTTGATCGAAATCCTCAATTGAAAAACCTCAAACGAAATCCTTAACACAATTGTAAACCTAGGAGCTTGATCGAAATCCTCAATCAATCGAAATCTTGGAGAACAAGTTCGAAATCCACTAGTCAAATCTGGCTATTTTCTTCAGGAATCTCAATTATCTTCTTTCCAAAACTACACCACAATAGAAAATCTCCACAAAAATCGAAATCCACAAGAGCATGGACGAAAATCAGTTTTCAAAATCGAAAACTTGTTGAGAAAGTTAGACAAACTTTCCAAAATGAACGGATATTCTTTCCAATTCAGTTCCTGGGAAATCCTCCAATACGTAAACACCAAAAACGAAATCCACCTTAGTCTGATTGAGAACCTGAAAAACTTATCAAAAACTCAAGAAAACCGTTAGACAATCTTGAATAGATATCGTGCGAGCCACGAAACACACGTTTCTTGGCTCTGATACCAATTGTAAGTCCCGAATCACGGTCCAAACACGATATCACACAACGATTAAGAGTGCGGAATTCAAGTAATCGTTGGATTCAAGAATAGAGATGGAGAATTTAGAAAATATTATAAAAACAAAGATAAACGAAATACTTAAACCTTGATTAAGGATGCACACGATTACAATCGTCTAGTACACCTCTTAGAGTGCTCTCTAGTCTCTTTGAATATAACTCATCTAAGAATCTAGGAGGTTGTATTTATAGAATCACACAACCTCCACATACAAGCCCTAAATTCGGCCCAACCCAAGCCCATTTACTATCAACTATCTAGTCCATTATTCTAATGTATAAGCCTCATAAAATCGACTCTTACAAGATCAATGGCTGTCATTGATCTCATCAGCACTATATATAGCATTAGTTAGCTATATTTTACACACGGTTCTTGATCATCTTGTAATAGTGTAACTTTGAGTTAATGCAAATAGTGTCGAGTATTTCTTACTTCGTTGTTACTATATTTATGCAAATCAAACACTACCTTATACAAGAGAACTAAAATATGCTCAAGTACAATGAAAAATAACTTTAATTCCGCAGGGTCATATTTACAAGTATAGGGTTTCTTGTTTAGTTAAAGTCTAACTAATACTGATCCTACAAGTGGTATCAGAGCTTTGGCTCCCACTTTGAAGACTTCCAGTGCTTCAAAGTTGATACTCTACTTGTTTACTTTACAAGTTGTGTTGTTTTTGTCTTTCAAAAGTTTTTTTTTTAAAAAAATGAGTGATCTCGGTTTAGGATCTTCAAACGGTAGTGCTAACAAACCACCAATGTTCACTCCTGATGACTTTGATACCTGGAAACTCAGGATGGAAGGTTTTGTTAGGATCTTAGATTGCCGTATATGGAAATCCTTGACTGAAGGCCCCTACACTCCTATGGTTTCATCAGCTGATGATGCAGAAGTCAAAATTCCAAAACCTTTAGAAAAATATGTTGATTCTGACTATGTTGCTCTTGAATTTGACTACAAAGTATATTGGACTCTACATGCTGCACTTCCTAACTCCATCTTAAGTGGGTTTAAAGGATACAAAACTGCATATAGCCTGTGGAATGCTTTGAGTGAAATGTATGAAGGAACAAGTGAAGTTAAGGAAAACAAGAAAGATGTTTTGAAACAGAAATATAAAAACTTTACTTACAAATCTGGTGAATCTATGACCAACCAGTACTTGAGATTTGTTTCCTTACTTGATGAACTGCCAAAAGTAGATGCAAAACTAGACCAAGTTGATGTAAATAGAAAATTTCTATGTTCCATGCCTTCTGTGTGGACAGTTTACACTGTTAGCATCTGAGAATGTAAAAATTTGTAAAAGATGAAGCTTAGTGAACTTCATGGCATACTTAGTGCCTATGAAATGGAATTAAATCTTAAGCAAAACTCATCTTCTGAGTCAACTTAGCTGCTTTCAACTGCTCTAGTAACTACTGACTTTCACAACCAAAGATCTTCAAACTCATCTTCTTATCAGTCACTTATAGTCAGCTTCCCTGAGACACCAAGGTGTCAAGAGAGTTTTTCAAACATGTTCGACAACTCTCAGAATGCTCATGTAGCAACTGACTCATACCAAGGCTTCATTCGTGAAGATCTTAAGTGTATAGGTGCTAATGACTTAGACGAAATGGACATTTTGACCAAACTTGCTATGGTGTTTGTTAGAGCCCAAAGGTTTTGCAAAAGAACTGGAAGAACCTAAAAAGGAGCAAAGGGTGCTCATATCGGCTTAGATAAGAGCAAGGTGAAATGTTACAACTGTAACCAACTTGGACACTTTGCAAGGGAGTGTTCATAACCAAGAAGAGAAGGACATAATCGAGGTCATGTTCAAATGAAGAATCATGGTGGAAACAACTCAAACAACAACTCTGGTCACAGTTCGGGTCAACAATCTACCCCACCAAAACCAACCAGAAGTCAAAACCACCAGAATGTGGTTGCTACTGTTGCAAAACAAACTGAATGTGTTGAATGGGAAGACTTTATAGCGGAGTTTGAGCCAATTAATCATGCTTTGATGTCCAAACAAGACTCCACTTCAGATCAGGTAAACTCTATTCCTGAAAAGGTTTTAGAAAACTTATGCAGCCCTGCATGCATTGAACAAGTGGTGAAGTACAGAAATCATAACACTGATCTAATTGATGAAGTTTCAAACTTGAATGAGTTAAATGAATGTTTCGAAAAAACCGAGTCATCTTACATAACAAAAATTGAAAACATAACCAAAGAATTTGAACAGGTGAAACAAACCAACTCAACTCTTGAAACACAGCTTGATGATTTACTGTCTAAACTTGAGAAGTCAAGAAAAGAAACCAAAGATGCTAAGGCTGAGGTTGATGTTTTTGAAATCAAATTGAAAGATGCTTTGTTCACTTGTGATAAATTTCAAACTGCAAACAGAAAGGCTGAAAAGTTATGGTTGGGAGGGATGTATGGTAAAGCTGGTGTTGGTTACAACAGTGTTGAACCACCAATTGAGTACTCACCTGCAATTAAACCAATTAAAGCTTTGAAAACAGACTGCAAAGTTAGTCTCTCTGTTGATGACACCTCATCACAGTCAAGTTTTGAAAAACCCGTTGAGTCAAAGAAACCTGAAGTCACTGATGCAAGCACTTCTGCATCAGTTGACCAATCAGGAATTTTGAAACCTTCAATTTCTATACCACCACCAACTGTTTATGAACTTAAGGATTCAAAAGTTGGAGGAAAACAACCTGAACAACCCAAGGGAAGTCAAACTCAAAGACTTGGTCAACTCACTTTCAAACAAGTGACCAAAAATGAGTCTCCTAGGAAAATTGAGTGGTGTGAAACTAGAATTGTTGAATGCATGTTTTGTGGTGAACAAGGTCACCTAGCTGCCATGTGTCAGTTCAACCCACTGAGTAAAGTCAAACATCTTTCAAAACCAAAACCTGTTCAAAGACCAAAAGCTGATTTCCAAAAGAAATTCACATGAAGAATCTCACCTGTGAAAAGTCAAATAATGAAGAATTTGGATCTGAATCCAACAAGATTTTAATCAGCAATGAAAGAAATGGAAGTTTCTCTGTTTTAAAGCAAAACCGGTTTTCGTCTGAAGTTCAAACGGAACACTTTTCAGCTCGAACTCAAGTTCAACCGAAAAACAAAATTCAACCCATATCAGCTACTGCTCCCAAGGAAGAAGAAACCCTTCAAGAGAAAAGACCACCTCTAGGGAAAGTTTTTCAAGAAGCAAAAAGTCTACCCAACCTGAATTTGTTGCTAGTTCAAGTGGAAGTCATACTATTCCACTTCAGGGGGAGAATTCAAAAACAAAACAATTATTTTCCTCAAAGATTTTCAAAATTACCTGAAAGAACAAAGTTGGTCAATCAAGGCAGTGAAAAATCTAAGAAAGTGACCAACAAACAACGAAAATTTAGGGAATACAGGGAAAGAAATATTGTTAAAAGGAAAAACAACAAAAGTGAAAGATTTAGTCAAACAATATGAGAATTTAAGTTTTGATAATGATGATCTACTCACATAAGCTCCAATTTTAAATACTTTAGCACTCAAGGAGTACAAGTATAATGATGCTTATGGTAGACCCAAGACCTCACAGGCTTGGGTCCCCTATTGAAACTGATCTATTCTGATATGTGCAGGTGCAGAATAAAGGCCAAAATAGCCTATGGGTAGTCGACAGTGTGTGCACTTGCCATATGACAGGGAATAAGCAAATACTGGAAAATACAAAAAGAATCAATGGAGGACCGGTTGCCTTTGGAAGCACAAAAAGCCATATCTCAGCACAAGGAGATGTGAGCAATGGACTGGTAAAATTTGATAGAGTCAATTTTGTTGATACATTGAAATTTAATCTTCTCAGTGTCTCACAGATGTATGACAAGAATCTAAATTTGATGTTTAAATTCCTGGTGTTAAAATTCCTGGTGTTTAATGAGAGAGAGGCTATAGTTCTCAAACCTGGCTATAGTTGCTACACCCTCATGTGGCACTGCCTGTTTTATATCCAAAGCCTCAACTGATGAGTCTGATTTGTGGCACAGGAGGTTAGGACATGTAAATTACAAGAACATGAACCGAATTGTCAATCTTGGCTTAGTTAAGGGTCTTCCTAACAAAATTTTGCATGTTCTGAAAACTGTGTACCCTGTCTCAAAGGCAAGCAACACAGAACCTCCTTCAAGCCAAAAGTTAAATCTTCTATATCACAACCTCTAGAGCTGTTGCACATGGATCTTTTTCGTCCAACTAGAGTGATGAGTTTAGGGAAAAGGTCATACTGTTTTGTAATAATTGATGATTTTTCTAGGTACACTTGGGTTTTTTTTTCTTAAAACAAAAGATGAAACTGCTGAATTGTTGAAAACACTTGTGATCAATTTAGAAAATCAATCCAACCTTAAAATCAAAACAATCAGATGTGACAATGGCACTAAATTTAAAAATCATGTTTTGAATTCATTTTGTGAGGAAAAGTGAATTGTTAGACAATTTAGTGCTCCTAGAACTCCACAACATAATGATGTTGCTGAAAGGAGAAATAGGACACTAATTGAAGCTGCTAGGTCCATGTTAGCAGACTCTAAACTCCCTGTGATATTTTGGGCAGGAGCAGTGAACACTGCTTGTTATATCCAAAACAGGATTTTGATTGTCGACGGCAAGAATAAGACACCTTATGAGCTTTGGAGAAAGAGAAAGCCAAACATTTATTTCTTTAAGCCATTTGGATGTCCTGTTACAATATTAATAACTAATGAGCTATTGCCCAAATTTGCAGAAAAGGCAGATGAGGGATAATTTGTTGGATATTCTGATGTGTCTAAGGCAAACAGAGTATACAACAAGAGAACCAAAATAGTTAAGGAAACTATAAATGTGTCTTTCAATGAAATATCTTTCAACAATTTGAGTCTTAGTCCAGTTGGTTATTTGATATTGACGCACTAACTACTGTTTTCAACATAACTGTTGAGAAGCCTGTAAGTTCATCAGTGTAGGAACATAATCTTTTTTAGGTCATCTGATGAACATTGGAAGAGCAACCAAGCTGGAATCAAGAAGCCAATCTTATTCTCTTCAATGAGTATCAAACCTATCTTTCCAGGAAATGGAAAGAAACCATCTGAAATTGTTCAAATTGATGATGAAAGAGTTCCGGTTGAAGTCCAAGCGGAACCAGTTTCTCCAGTTCAAGTTCAACCGGAAAACTCCATTTCAGAAACTGAAAAGAATACTGAATCAGGGTCAAATGAAGCTGAAAATTCAAATGATGCCACATCAA
>JBCNJP010001806.1:0-22242 GCA_039602395.1 Deinandra increscens subsp. villosa | reverse complement strand
TCTGGGATTTTAATTCTATTCTAACATTTGATCAATTAAACACCTCCTAACAAGTTTCTAATCATGATAACATATAATTTCTGTAGTGAACATGTTCATACCAAAAGCATAGCAAAATCTCAATCATCAAGTTAACATACAAGCACATTGCACCTTATATCCATACCCAAACACCCACCTAACATTTAGAACACATGGAGCAAATTTATGAGGTAAATTTCCAGATCTAAAACCCACAACAAATCTGACCCAAAACATGAACTAGCATATTTTTTTGGTCAAAAATTCACTTAGGAATCTTGTATTCCAAACTTAGATTGTGAGGTAGTGTGCTTAACGATCAAATGAGCAAGTAATCCAAGTTAGGATGGTGACACAAGGATTTAGCGAGGAAAACTCCAGAATCCTTCGAGTTGCCTCTAGGAATCCTGGATAAAAACCTCGGGAGCCGACCGAATAGCCGCCTCCTAGTCAATTTTATTGATATTCAAATAAATCGGTACAAGGGGTTGGAGGTTTGATCGATCAGAGCTAAGTGTTACAATGTTTGCAGTAGTAATCGGACTATGTTGAGTGTTGTGTATGTTCCTATTGATCGAATCCTCGTTTATATAATAAACTAACTACTAACTAACTATCTGGGATTCTCGGGATCTCTTCTCCCCACTTCTCTTGACCGTTGAAGGAGGTTCGACCCACTCTACCACGTGCAAGTTAGTTAAGACCGAATCTTCAGGAGGTAGTTAAACTCTTTAACATTCCTAAAAACAAATAAAACACATGGCAAAAATAAAGGTTAGTCGATAACAAATATTCAGGATACCTGACTGGACGGGATTCCCAAACTGTAGCGAGATTCCTGATCTTATGTAGCTTTTCTGTGAGCATCCTGAAATCGACCCCTAACAATTGCCCCTGAATCTCGGCTGCCTGTGGATAAGATTTATAGCTGGCGAGATTCGTTTAAACCTAGAAGTTCACGGCGTGATCACGGTAAAAGCAGTTATGATGGGACGTTTTTTACGGCGTCCGAATGATGGGATAGCCATCATTACTTTTCTTTAAATACAAGATTCTGAGATCATAACTTCACCATCTTCTTCCAAATACCCTTTCGAGCTTCTTTGTGACAATCCGACTTTTCAGGTCACTTTCTAGCATTAACTGAACGTAAAACCGTATTAAATGTTGTGTGAACATTTATGTGCTTAACTGTGTTGACTTGTTGACTTTAGTAAATTAGGGTTTTGTGTGATCAATCACTACGAGCATGCACGGAAGTTTAAACGTTTGATATTCCATGATTCCGCTTTATGATTTTATGTGATATATTCATATATATTTCACAAGTATTTTATTATTCTATGTGAGTTTTAATTATCAAACCATAGATTATATTTATGATTTTATGTAAACCTAAAGTATATATTTATAAATTTTAGTCAAACTTATGTGACTTTAAATACATATGTTACAATTTAAATAGTTAATTGTTGAATTATATTCTATGATTTTATGTGGGTAAAACAATATTTATAATTCTTATAAACGCTACACGATTTATATATATTGACGCTCCTCGTATATTCGTTGTTTATTTGTTCCTCCGTTAACCTTCGTTAGAGCCGTTAGGTATTCATAAAACTTCGAGGGCTTAAATTGTAATTCATCAAACATATTTTAATTAAGCAAAATCCTTGAGGGACTATAATTTTCAATACTCAATACTCAATTAAATGTCCATTATGTGAATTTTATGTGAATTGAATTCACAGTTACGAGAGTTTTCGACTGACTTGCATACACAATCATATCCTAAACGGTTTCACGATGACCACCGCTCCAACAAATTGATTCCGGCAATCAAGTTCTACCGTTTCCATTGAGACCTCTCGAACAGTTTAAATAGCATGGCAAATCATGGAGAAACCTACACAAATCCTCACGTCTCACTCCCTCTCGTCCTCTCTGTTTCTGTCGCAAACAAACCCACCAAACCGCCACCTTAAACTTCAAAATTCCGGCCAACCACTGCACGATCGACCTTCATTCGACCACCATCGAACTCGCCTCGCAAAACCGATCGCACAGGTATTCTCAGTTTTGAGAATTGAAGCGAAACGCGGAGTTGTCGTCAAAAGTTCGGAAGCGATTTCGGTGTCAAAAACTGGTCATCTCCCATCTCCGATTCGAGGTAACAGTTCCTTAATGTTAGTCGCGTAGTTTCTGAAGTTTTCTGTGATTTCGCGGTTTTCCGGCGACCGGAGTTAGGGTTCCGGTCACCGGAATTCTTGATTGAAGAAGATGAAGGCAGTCGGGTACTGGTTATATATTTTTGGGTTGGGATAGTTACCAGACGCCAATCTGGCATGCTGGTTAGGTCGCTGGTCCGCTTCCGAGAGGTCGCGGGTTCGAGTCCCGGCCTCACCTTTTTTTTTTAGTCCTTTAATCTCTTTGAACTATTCCTGATCGCAGTATGTAAATAAAGAAATTTCGGGTTGGATCTTGGCACAGGCAGGCCCGCTGGCCGGGTGGTTAAAACCTTCACTCTTGTGCTGGGAGGTCACGGGTTCGAACCCGGTGACCTCCACAATGTTTTTTTTTGGTTATTTTGTGTTGTTTTGAGCCTCCAACCACTAGAACTTGTACCAAAATGTGTTCCTTGTCGTATCTTGAGCCCGTAAAAATATAATTATGATACTTAGGGCTCGTAAATCATATTTTGATTTATAAAACATGTTTAACTTGATATCTTTAATTAAAAATAGATTTCTAATATCTATGTACATATATATATTGATATAAAAGTTCTAGTTTTACAAAAAGGTAAAAAATATATATTTTGAGTAGACTAAAATATATAAACATATGACGTTGGATTTTTATTGAAATAATCGAATATTTTTATGATAACCTTCAATATATATAAATATACTTTGTCCTCGCAAAATTCGATATTAACGTCACTTGAACATTTATTTAAATATATATATATATATAATATATGTATTTATTCTTGATATCCTCAAACTTAGAAAATATATATATTAAAGTTATATATATTGGTTTTTCTCGCGTTATTTCGATAATCGCTCGGATTTGGCACACGTGTCATCCTCGACTTATTCCGGACTTCACGATTCCTCGTTTTTATCGTTTACGTTAGATTTAATAGTTTAGAACGCCCGCTTATACTCGTATGCTCGTTAGGTGATTGATTGATTGCACAAGACTCGTTCTTGCTATTTGAATTAACTGTTTGTCTGGAAACTTTGCCGAGCAACCTAAGGTGAGATTCACGGCCCCTTTTTACCTATTTTAATCCTGTTGGGGGAGATTAACATGCAAACACTTGAACTGTTAGATAATTATATCACCTGAATGATAGTGGCACACTTATGTTAAAGCCCTGACTTTATAGTTACTGTCAATGTGACATCAGCGGGAACTTATTTAGTAGATCTACTGGGTTTGACAACCCCACCCGGGTCAGTCGTTCTGACACGATTGGATATCGAACGGGTGTTATAAACTTCTTAGTCTTAACGAGGCACAATTGAACTTGTCGAGCTTCAGTAACTGGATAGCTAGTTGATCTAGTCAAACGTGCACTGATTTCTTGAAAATAGTCTAGCTAACTATTGATATATTATCTGGATTTTACTGAACCGTTAAACTGTTGAACTGATTAAACCTGTGAACTCACCAACCTTTGTGTTGACACTTTAGCATGTTATATCTCAGGTCGCTAAACTGGATTGTCTGCCACGAGCTAGGATGCACCACCTAAGGATTACTATTACCATGCATGCATCATAGACTTATTTATTTATCGAACTTATTAACTTTTGGTTTGCGCGTGTTTTGGCGCTTGAACAATTATTACAACTTTGTCGATTTACGCTTCCGTATTTAAAAACGCATTTACTCTGGTTTTACTTTTACATTGCATATAGACTGTTCGTATGGCTAATGTGTTCGATCCTGGTTTGTCACGCTCCCTGCGGCGCGTTGTCGCGCGTAGGATTTTTGGGGGTGTGTTAGATTGGTATCAGAGCCATTGGTTATAGTGAACTAGGTTTGCATTAGTAGACCGACTATAGCTTTAGACACACCTTAGTCATACACTCGAACACACACACTAGTATGTGACTATTTGAGTACGTGTTACTTGTACTTATATATGTATATATATATGGTATATATGCAGACATGGCTGGATGGATATCCGCTTCCCAATCATCCTCATCATCATCATCCCCATCCGTCACCAGTAGGCGGATTTCTACGGGTCCTACTACCCCGACTCATGGTGTTCGGAGGATAACTTCCGAGGGCCACGTTTATGGAGAACCTATTGTTGTTCATGGAAGGGAAAACGGCAGCTGGAACTGGTACGAGTCACTTGTGGCCAGTTGGGTCCATCGGGAGCAAGTGCCACCTACTCCAGCAGAGCCGTCGTCAACTCGATTCTTTCTACCCGAACTGCCGTATGCTATTGGAAGAGTCGTCGCGGCAATGGTCTCTATGTTTGACCGCGCGCTCAGGGACATTAGGAGGCTGTTTGATATGGTCAGGGAGCTGCAAGATAATGGAGCCAACACCAGTCTCAGAGTTGCTATCCTTAGGGGAGAGTTGAAAGGGGCTAATAGGCGTCTGGCCGAGTATCAAGTAAGACTGAGTGACACATATTATCAGGTGAATCACCTCTCAGAGCTGGTTGAGACACTCACGGCTCGAGTTGCTGAGCTTGAGTTGGCTAGGGAGGCTGTGGCTCCGGCTCCGGCTCTGGCTGCACCTCCGGCTCCGGCTCTGGCTGCACCTCCGGCTCCGGCGAAACTTATTCATGAACCTGTTATGGAGGATCCCGAGGAAGAACCTGAAGAGGATCCCGAGGAAGAACCTGAAGAGGATCCTGAAGAGGAACCAGAGGAGGAGATGCCTGATGCATCCAGTGATCATGATAGCTCTTGAGTTATTTGTTTTCACTTTTGTTTTGTTTGGTTGTTTGTTTTATCGGGAGGATGTTCCCAAGACTATGCATTTTGAATTTTGAATTTCTGTTGGATAATTTGTGAACGAGTTGCATTTTATTTGAATGGGATTTACTATTTAATATGTGATTGTCTCTTGTGAAGTAATTTATTACTTATGTGATGGTTGTTGTGATTCATGTTATATCTTATTCTCATTTTGGGTAATTGTGAATTGAAGATAATGGCAGACGGAAATGTACCAAACATGACACCGGCTCAATTGGCTGCACTAATCAACCAACATGTGGCTGATGCTTTAGCGGCACATGTCCAGGGTGCAGGCAATGCAGGGCCACCTTAAGGTAACACAAAATCCGTGTTTTGTTGTTGATGTGATCACACATATTGGTAATATGTGATTAAATGATTGTATGAATGTATGTACAGGTAATGCTACATTTAAGACTTTTATGGACTGTAAGCCTAATCAGTTCAAAGGAACTGAAGGAGCTGTTAGCCTACTCCACTGGATTGAAAAAGTGGAATCTGCTTTTGAAATGTGTAACTGTCCTGAGGCTAGCAAAGTGAAATTTGCCATGGGTACTTTGGAAGGACCGGCTCTCACCTGGTGGAAGACCGAGGTACAGATGCTGGGGATTGAAGAAGCTAATGCCATGCCTTGGGCTGAATTCAAGGAACTTTTGCAAGAAGAGTATTGTCCACGGGACGAGATCCAGAAATTAGAAACTGAGTTGTATAACCTCAAGATGGAGGGGTCCGAAATTGAAGCTTACACTACTCGCTCGAATTCTCTTGCGAATTTGTGCCCTAGAATCGCCACACCTGCTTACCGAAGAATCGAGCTGTATATCAAGGGTTTGGTGCGCCAAATCCAGGGAATGGTGACTGCCTCAAACCCTACGACCATTCGTGATGCGGTAAGAATTACCCATCGACTCACTAATCAGGCAGTGGATCAAGGAGTCTTACCTCCTAAGAAAGGAACTTCTGGAACCTCCGACAACAAAAGAAAGTGGGATAACTCTGGGAATCAGTCTGGAAACAAGTCTTCCAATCAGCAGAACCATCAAAACCAGAACCGCAGATTCAACAATTCCAGGAATTTCTCATCAAATTCTCAGAAGCAAAATAATCAGAACCAAGGGCAACAGGGTTATGTGGGCAAGTACCCACAGTGCAACAAGTGCAACTACCACCACTATGGTCCATGTGACAGGTATTTGTGTGCCAAATGCGGTAATAAGGGGCATCAATCTAAGGATTGCCCTGCCAAAAATAATGGGAAACAAGTTCAGGATGCTGAAGCCCCTAAAGGTTGTTTTAATTGTGGGAAAGAAGGCCACATAAAGAGGAATTGTCCTCAGCTGAACGGTGGAAACAACAATAACTACAACAACAACAATCGCAATGGCAATAATAGCAACAACAATGGGAACAACGGAGGAAATGGTGCCAGGGGTAGAGCTTTTGTTATAGGCTCGGGAGATGCCAGAGCAGATCCAAATGTCGTTACCGGTAAGTTTTCTCTTAACGGATATTATGCTCTAGTCTTGTTTGACACTGGTGCCGATAGAAGCTTCATATCTACTAAATTTAGCAATATGATAAATGCCAACATGACTCCTTTAGATGCTAAATACGTAGTTGAACTTGCTAATGGTAAACTTGTTGAGTCTACCCATTTAGTTAAAGACTGTAAATTGGAATTGGCTGGCCATAAATTAGAAATAGATCTTATGCCCATCTCCTTGGGAAGTTTTGATGTCATTGTGGGAATGGATTGGCTATCCAAGAATCGTGCTGAAATCGTTTGTCATGAGAAAATTGTTCGGATACCGTTGCCTAGTGGAGAATTACTCTCAGTTCAAGGAGAAAAGTGTGGTACTGTTATGGGTGTGATATCTTATCTCAAGGCACAGAAGTGTTTGCGTAAAGGACATTTTGCTGTTCTCGCGAACATTTCAGAGAAAACGAATGAGGAGAAGAGAATTGAAAATATCCCGATCGTGAAGGACTTTCCTGAAGTCTTTCCGGAAGATCTACCAGGTCTACCGCCTCATCGAGAAGTCGAATTTCAGATTGATCTTGCTCCTGGAGCAGCACCTATTGCTCGTGCACCATATCGTTTGGCACCAAATGAGTTACAAGAGCTATATACTCAACTTCAAGAACTACTTGAAAAGGGATTTATTAGGCCCAGCTCATCACCCTGGGGAGCTCCAGTGTTGTTTGTTAAGAAGAAGGATGGAACCTTTCGAATGTGCATCGATTACAGAGAGCTCAACAAGGTGACTGTCAAGAATCGTTATCCCTTGCCCCGAATCGATGATTTGTTTAATCAACTACAAGGATCTAGCTATTATTCCAAAATCGATTTAAGATCAGGTTATCACCAGCTGAGAGTCCGCGAGGAGGATGTCTCGAAAACAGCGTTTAGAACTCGTTATGGTCATTATGAGTTCATGGTTATGCCATTTGGGTTAACCAACGCACCAGCGATTTTCATGGATTTGATGAATCGCGTTTGCAAGCCATATCTCGATAAATTCGTCATCGTCTTCATCGATGATATTCTGATATATTCTAAGTCTAAAGAGGAGCACGAACAACATCTTCGTTTGATCTTAGAGTTACTCAAGAAGGAGCAATTGTATGCAAAATTTTCAAAGTGTGATTTCTGGATGCGTGAGGTGCAATTTCTTGGTCATATCGTTAATGATCAGGGGATTCACGTTGATCCAATCAAAGTTGAGGCAATTAAGAATTGGCCTGCGCCTAAGACACCCACGAAAATTCGCCAATTTCTTGGTTTAGCAGGTTATTATAGACGATTTATTGAGGGATTTTCGAAGATAGCCCAACCTCTTACGGCGCTAACGCATAAAGGAACGGCGTATAATTGGAATGAAAAGCATGACGCCGCTTTTCAGCTACTAAAGCAGAAACTTTGTAGCGCGCCAATATTATCTCTACTAGAGGGTAGTGATGACTTCGTGGTGTATTGTGACGCATCAAAGCAAGGATTAGGTTGCGTGCTGATGCAAAGGGAAAAAGTCATAGCTTATGCCTCTCGTCAATTAAAGATTCACGAGCAGAATTATACAACTCATGATTTGGAGTTGGGAGCAGTCATTTTCGCGTTGAAAATTTGGAGACACTATCTTTATGGTACAAATTGTACTATCTACACTGATCACAAAAGTCTCGAGCATATCTTTGCTCAAAAGAAGTTGAACATGAGACAACGTCGTTGGGTGGAACTTCTTAATGACTACGATTGCGCAATTAGATACCATCCAGGCAAAGCTAATGTAGTAGCTGATGCCTTAAGTCGGAAAGATAACCCCAAGCCAAGAAGAGTTCGTGCGTTGCAACTTACTATTCATACAGGATTACCGGATCAGATCCGGAATGCACAACTCGAAGCACTCAAAGATGAGAACAGTGAATTAGAATCCTTGCGGGGTATGGATAAGTTATTGGAAGTCAGATCAGATGGTATCCGGTATTGTGCGAACCGAATATGGATTCCCGTGTATGGAAATTTGAGGGAATTGATCATGGATGAAGCCCATAAGTCTCGTTACTCTATTCATCCAGGCTCGGATAAGATGTACCAAGATTTGAAACTGATTTACTGGTGGCCTAAGATAAAAGCTGACATTGCCACTTACGTAAGCAAGTGCTTGACTTGTCCCAAGGTTAAGGCGGAATACCAGAAACCGGCAGGGTTACTTCAACAACCAAAAATTCCAGAGTGGAAATGGGAGGGTATCGCCATGGATTTTATCACAAAGCTACCCCGTACAGCAAGCAAATGTGATACAATTTGGGTAATTATTGATCGCCTAACCAAATCGGCACATTTTCTACCAATCAAGGAAACTGATGCCTCCGAGACATTAGGCAAACTTTATCTTAAAGAGATCGTCTTGCGACATGGAGTACCAGTTTCTATTATATCAGATCGAGATGCTCGATTTACGTCCAAATGTTGGGAATCTCTACATGAAGCATTGGGATCGCGTCTGGACATGAGTACTGCATATCACCCTCAGACCGATGGCCAAAGTGAACGAACCATTCAAACCCTTGAAGACATGATGCGTGCATGTGCGATTGATTTCGGTGAAAGTTGGGATAAACACTTACCCTTGGTGGAATTCTCGTATAACAACAGTTATCACACCAGTATCGGTGTAGCTCCGTTTGAAGCACTTTACGGGCGAAAGTGTAGATCACCCCTCTGTTGGGCCGAAGTTGGTGACAGTCAACTCACAGGTCCTGAGTTAGTACTCGAGACAACAGAGAAAATCGTGCAAATTCGTAATCGTATGGCAGCCGCACGAGATAGACAGAAAAGTTATGCTGATAAACGGCGAAGACCTTTGGAATTTAAGGAAGGAGACAAGGTCTTGTTAAAGGTCTCACCCTGGAAAGGTGTAGTGCGTTTTGGTAAACGTGGTAAGTTAAACCCAAGATACATTGGGCCATTCGAGATTGTTAATAGAGTTGGTCTATCAGCATATGAACTAAACTTACCAGCAGAACTAAGTGGGGTCCATAACGTCTTCCACGTGTCGAATTTAAAGAAATGTTTAGCAGATGAGACATTAATCACTCCACTTGAAGAGTTGCATGTGGACGAACAACTTCGATTTATCGAAGAACCGGTGGAAATTATGGACCGGGAAGTTAAACAATTAAAGCGTAGCAAAATCCCAATCGTTAAAGTTCGTTGGAACTCGAGACATGGTCCTGAATTCACATGGGAACGCGAAGATCAGATGATGAAGAAATATCCCAGACTATTCAAGGATCAGCCTTCGTCTAGTTCAGGTACTGGTTTAATTTTCGCGGACGAAAATTCTTCAACAAGGGGATGATGTGACGACTGAGAATTTTTCTTTTCTTTTCTTTGTGTCTAGCTCATTAACTTTTACCGCGTTACGCAATTTTCGAGGACGGAAATTCTTCAACAAGGGGATACTGTGACAATCCGACTTTTCAGGTCACTTTCTAGCATTAACTGAACGTAAAACCGTATTAAATGTTGTGTGAACATTTATGTGCTTAACTGTGTTGACTTGTTGACTTTAGTAAATTAGGGTTTTGTGTGATCAATCACTACGAGCATGCACGGAAGTTTAAACGTTTGATATTCCATGATTCCGCTTTATGATTTTATGTGATATATTCATATATATTTCACAAGTATTTTATTATTCTATGTGAGTTTTAATTATCAAACCATAGATTATATTTATGATTTTATGTAAACCTAAAGTATATATTTATAAATTTTAGTCAAACTTTATGTGACTTTAAATACATATGTTACAATTTAAATAGTTAATTGTTGAATTATATTCTATGATTTTATGTGGGTAAAACAATATTTATAATTCTTATAAACGCTACACGATTTATATATATTGACGCTCCTCGTATATTCGTTGTTTATTTGTTCCTCCGTTAACCTTCGTTAGAGCCGTTAGGTATTCATAAAACTTCGAGGGCTTAAATTGTAATTCATCAAACATATTTTAATTAAGCAAAATCCTTGAGGGACTATAATTGTCAATACTCAATACTCAATTAAATGTCCATTATGTGAATTTTATGTGAATTGAATTCACAGTTACGAGAGTTTTCGACTGACTTGCATACACAATCATATCCTAAACGGTTTCACGATGACCACCGCTCCAACAAATTGATTCCGGCAATCAAGTTCTACCGTTTCCATTGAGACCTCTCGAACAGTTTAAATAGCATGGCAAATCATGGAGAAACCTACACAAATCCTCACGTCTCACTCCCTCTCGTCCTCTCTGTTTCTGTCGCAAACAAACCCACCAAACCGCCACCTTAAACTTCAAAATTCCGGCCAACCACTGCACGATCGACCTTCATTCGACCACCATCGAACTCGCCTCGCAAAACCGATCGCACAGGTATTCTCAGTTTTGAGAATTGAAGCGAAACGCGGAGTTGTCGTCAAAAGTTCGGAAGCGATTTCGGTGTCAAAAACTGGTCATCTCCCATCTCCGATTCGAGGTAACAGTTCCTTAATGTTAGTCGCGTAGTTTCTGAAGTTTTCTGTGATTTCGCGGTTTTCCGGCGACCGGAGTTAGGGTTCCGGTCACCGGAATTCTTGATTGAAGAAGATGAAGGCAGTCGGGTACTGGTTATATATTTTTGGGTTGGGATAGTTACCAGACGCCAATCTGGCATGCTGGTTAGGTCGCTGGTCCGCTTCCGAGAGGTCGCGGGTTCGAGTCCCGGCCTCACCTTTTTTTTTAGTCCTTTAATCTCTTTGAACTATTCCTGATCGCTGTATGTAAATAAAGAAATTTCGGGTTGGATCTTGGCACAGGCAGGCCCGCTGGCCGGGTGGTTAAAACCTTCACTCTTGTGCTGGGAGGTCACGGGTTCGAACCCGGTGACCTCCACAATGTTTTTTTTGGTTATTTTGTGTTGTTTTGAGCCTCCAACCACTAGAACTTGTACCAAAATGTGTTCCTTGTCGTATCTTGAGCCCGTAAAAATATAATTATGATACTTAGGGCTCGTAAATCATATTTTGATTTATAAAACATGTTTAACTTGATATCTTTAATTAAAAATAGATTTCTAATATCTATGTACATATATATATTGATATAAAAGTTCTAGTTTTACAAAAAGGTAAAAAATATATATTTTGAGTAGACTAAAATATATAAACATATGACGTTGGATTTTTATTGAAATAATCGAATATTTTTATGATAACCTTCAATATATATAAATATACTTTGTCCTCGCAAAATTCGATATTAACGTCACTTGAACATTTATTTAAATATATATATATATATATATATATATATATATATATATATATAATATGTATTTATTCTTGATATCCTCAAACTTAGAAAATATATATATTAAAGTTATATATATTGTTTTTCTCGCGTTATTTCGATAATCGCTCGGATTTGGCACACGTGTCATCCTCGGCTTATTCCGGACTTCACGATTTCTCGTTTTTATCGTTTACGTTAGATTTAATAGTTTAGAACACCCGCTTATACTCGTATGCTCGTTAGGTGATTGATTGATTGCACAAGACTCGTTCTTGCTATTTGAATTAACTGTTTGTCTGGAAACTTTGCCGAGCAACCTAAGGTGAGTTTCACGGCCCCTTTTTACCTATTTTAATCCTGTTGGGGGAGATTAACATGCAAACACTTGAACTGTTAGATAATTAAATCACCTGAATGATAGTGGCACACTTATGTTAAAGCCCTCACTTTATAGTTACTGTCAATGTGACATCAGCGGGAACTTATTTAGTAGATCTACTGGGTTTGACAACCCCACCCGGGTCAGTCGCTCTGACACGATTGGATATCGAACGGGTGTTATAAACTTCTTAGTCTTAACGAGGCACAATTAAACTTGTCGAGCTTCAGTAACTGGATAGCTAGTTGATCTAGTCAAACGTGCACTGATTTCTTGAAAATAGTCTAGCTAACTATTGATATATTATCTGGATTTTACTGAACCGTTAAACTGTTGAACTGATTAAACCTGTGAACTCACCAACCTTTGTGTTGACACTTTAGCATGTTATATCTCAGGTCGCTAAACTGGATTGTCTGCCACGAGCTAGGATGCACCACCTAAGGATTACTATTACCATGCATGCATCATAGACTTATTTATTTATCGAACTTATTAACTTTTGGTTTGCGCGTGTTTTGGCGCTTGAACAATTATTACAACTTTGTCGATTTACGCTTCCGTATTTAAAAACGCATTTACTCTGGTTTTACTTTTACATTGCATATAGACTGTTCGTATGGCTAATGTGTTCGATCCTGGTTTGTCACGCTCCCTGCGGCGCGTTGTCGCGCGTGGGATTTTTGGGGGTGTGACATTCTTCGACATTCTAGGTCAGTTTCTTCTTTTCTTCTCCGGTTTCCTTTCGCTTTACTTAATTCCAGCAATGGCGAAGAAGAACACTCGTTCCGCTGCTCCTTCCTCCTCGTTGAACATCGAGGATTTCGTCGATCAGGGAATTCTTCCTTATAACAACGAAGAAACCTGCAATTTCTCCGACAGCGACATCTGTCAGCTGATGGAGTCCGGCCTTTTCCCGCAGTCGGCTGTCATTCGGAGTTTCGATTCCCGGCTGAAGGCCGATTGCATGTCCAAAACTTGGGTTTGCTTTCTCTACTACCCTTTTCTTCTCGGAATGTCTTATCCCTTTCCGGCCATTGTAAACGAGTTTTTCAAAATCACCGGCCTCTCCTACTCCCAAACAATGCCGATGGTGTGGAGGATCCTTTTCTCTCTTGACAACTTGAACAATTCCCGGAAGCTTGAGATTGGGATTCCTGAAGTTTGTGTTGACTATAACATGAGAACCCACGGGTTCAGTCGCTTCGTTCTTCAAGCCCGCTCTTCCTATTCCCAATTGATTCCTCGTGCGTCACACAATGATCACGATTGGAAAAGAAAATTCTTTTTTGTCAAACGTGAATCCATCGTTGGGGGTGATTTATTGCCGACGAAGTGGGTTTTGAAGGGTAGGAAATTGATTCACACATTGTATTCAAGTTTCTCTGAATTTTGCTAATGAGTTTTTAATGTTTCTTGCAGCTCCCAAATTTTCTAATCTTGTGGAAGTGACCGAGGAAGCTGTAGAGAGGACCGCCTCTTTCCTGGAAATCCCACCTGCTGATAGAACCTTCGCCATTGAGAGTGCCAACAGCGAGCAAAGCTTCTCAATCGATCATTCAGAAGCTGTCATGTCTGGTACGTATTTGAACTTCTCGAGTACATGCTTCGAATTAAGCCTCCTAATCCTGACTGCTTTCTTTATTTCATGCCAGCAGCTCCCAAGCCTACAACTGGATTCTCCCTGGATGATCTGACCTCCTACCTGGATATGAAGGAGGAGAAGCCCGAGCCCCTGACCAGCATCCGGCCTCCCGCTACCAGGGCCAAAACAGATTCCTCCAGCAAGAAGAGGAAGGGTTCGGAGGGTACTGTGTTCCTGGAGAGCTTTGATGGACTGAGCCCCGCAGAGACTGGCAACAAGCTTCTGAGCCTGCATACAACGACAAAACTGGTAAGTGTAAACATAGGATTCTCATACCTTAGCGGCGTCCGGCAAATGGCTGAGATTCCTAATTGATTTCACTGTCTTTCTTTCACAGGGCATCGAGCAGCTTAGCGCTTTTTTTTTGGGTAAAGGGTTACCCCGGTGATTTTATAAAACACAGAAACATCAAGTACAAGTAGTAGAGTGAAATCTCTACTAGTTCTCAAGAGGGGCATACCCCTCAAGAGTTAAGCACATCAACAAAGAACCCACAAAAAGAAAACAACTAGCTACAAAACTAGAAATGCAAACATTTGAAAGGACAATTAGCTTCCATCATCAAAGTTTTTGTCTCCATGAATACCCCACTTCGTCAGCACACCACGAACACTTTCACTATCCCGACACTTCATGCCCATGATCTTGTACCTTACATCTTCCAGAATAGTCGCTGCCACTTTATCCGGAGGTCGTGCATACACATTATGGAATCGCTGGTTTCTCTCTCTCCACACGTGATACACAGAAGCAGCAAGCACCAACTTGTAAGTAGTATGAACCAGCTTCTTCGAAGTAGATATAGGGACAAGCCAGTTGACAATATTCGTCCAGTCCATAGGAACCAGAATCCGAATCTTTGTAGCAACCAGCTCCCACACTTTACGCGTAAAGGAACACTCAAAGAAGAGATGAGCATGGGATTCTAAGTTAGCATAGCAGAGATGACAACACATCATATCCATACAACCCTTTTTCAAATTCCAGCCAAGAATTTTATCTTGAGTTCGAAGCTTTCTATTCATGACCAACCAGAGAATAAACGCATGCTTCGGGATGCACGAAGAATACCAAACCAGATGGGCCCAAACAACTTTCGTTGAGGGAACCCTTAACGAGTTCCAGACGGAAGTAGTAGAGAAATCAAGGCTAGTATTCGCCACCTTCCAAATAGTCCTATCCGGCTCATCTGTAAGAACAGGAATAGGAATAGCACGAAGATTAGGGAATCTGTTAAGCCATTCATTAGGCCATCTCCACACATTCCCATTCACCAAATCAGCCACTTGAGAGTGGATCGTGAACCCAGCATTATGAATAACACGAGGAGAAAGAATATTAGATAGCGGGCCACAAGAGTTCCAGGTATCATACCACGCAGATGTGTTTAAACCATTGCCAATCTTGACCCATGCATATGACTGAATGAGATGGCGGATCTGAAGCAAGTTTCTCCAACTCTAATTACTATGAGCAGGACGTTTACAGTTCCAAAATGTCCGACCATTTAGACGGTGAGAATAAACCCAATCCACCCATAACGACTTGCGTTTAGTGAGAATGCTCCATATATGCTTGGTAAGAAGAGATCGATTCATGTCGGCTATGTGTCTTAGGCCTAAGCCCCCTTCAGATTTAGGTTTGCAAACAACCTTCCAAGCGACTTTAGCAGCACCTTTAACCAGTTTTCCTTGAGACCATAAGAAGCCTCTGAACTTAGATTCCAGCTCCTGGACCACACGAGAAGGAAGGAGAAAGACCGAAGCCCAATAAATATGCATGGAGGATAACACCGACAAAATGAGTTGAACACGCCCAGCAAAGGACAAGTTTTTGTTTTTCCAGTTCGAGATTCGGGTGTCGACAGCCTCAATAAGAACCTGGCAGTCCCTATATCGAAGGCCAGAGGAGATCAGAGGGACTCCAAGGTAACGAACAGGAAGGTTGCCTTCTTTAAACGAACTCCGTTGAAGAATAGAGGCTTTCACATCATCCTTGACATTACAAAAGAAGATAGTGCTTTTCGGCATGCTAGGGACAAGCCCAGACATCTTGGTGAACTTCTCCAAAGAATTCATTAGACACGTTGTAGATCTTAAGTCTCCCTGAGAAAAGAGGAAAAGGTCATCCGCAAAGCAAAGATTCACAATTCTTTCATCAGCACATCGTTTATGGAAGTGGAATTGGCCATCAGAATCAGCATCGCTTTTAAGAATAAGTGTGAGGATCTCCATGACCAGAGTGAAGAGGTACGGAGAAATCGGGTCCCCTTGACGAAGACCACGTTCACCTTTAAAATACCCATGAGACTCCCCATTTATGCAAATAGAATACGAGACAGTAGTAACACAAGTCATGATCCAATTCACCATAGTAGCATGGAAACCAAAAAGATGTAGAATCTGTTTTAGAAATCTCCAATCCACCGTATCATATGCCTTCTGAATATCAACTTTAATGGCACATCTCGGCTCACCAACATTACGATGATAGTTGTGCAATAACTCCTGTGATAACAGAATATTATCAGTGATAAGACGCCCAGGAACAAAGGCAGACTGGTTAATACTAACAACATCGTTAAGGGCCACTTTTATTCGATCAGCAAGAATTTTACTAATACACTTGTAAAGCACATTGCAGCAAGCAATGGGACGGAAATCAGTTATGCAAGTAGGAGTAGTGACTTTAGGGACCAAAGTAACCAATGTGTGGTTGATTTCCTGAAGGAGTTTGTTGTGCTGGAAAAAATCCTTTATAGCCATCGTAACTTCCTTCTCAATCACAGGCCAAGCCTTTTTAAAGAAGGCCGCGGTGTACCCATCAGGGCCCGGAGCTTTGTCATTAGCAATTCCAAACATGGCATCACGAACCTCCTTATCTTCAACCGGACGAATCATATAGCTAGCCACCTCAGTATCTAGCTTATTTGTAAATAAATCCGGATTAGGGGTTAAAGATAGAACACCTTGCTGCCCAAAGAACTTAGTATAATGCTCCACAAGAACTCTGGGGATATCTAGTCCTTCATGAGAGACACCATCCATGTCCTTGATGATATCAATTCTACCCCGATGGGTCTTGGCTTTAAGAGATTTGTGAAAAAAAGCAGTGTTACGATCACCCGTGGCAAGCCAGTGGATCTTCGACTTTTGCTTTAAAAAACTTTCCTCATCAAGGCTAGCAGTCTGAAAGTCATTAAGGATATTTGCTTCCCTCAATTTCAGATCCAAATTCAATGGATTATTATCAATTTCTTTTTGGATATCGTCCAAGTCCTTCCTCAACTTGTTAACCTTATCATGCAAGTTACCTTGTTGAAAAAGAAGCTTTCGAAAGGGAGATTTCATAGATCTCATCTTCTTGACCACACGCAATTGGGGAACACCCAGAATCTGCTTATCCCAAGCATCTGACACAATTTCCATAAACCCCGGCTTAGAGATTAAAAAATTAGCAAACTTGAAAGCCTTAGGACGAGGAGGCCTGTCTCGCATAAATTTAACAACAATCGGACAGTGATCAGAGACACGATATGGTAAGAAAACAGCCGAAGCAGTAGGAAAATCACTAACAAACGAATCATTTGACAAAGCTCTGTCCAGTTAATTGAGGGTACCTATGCCGGTTTTAGGTTTGTTAGTCCAAGTAAAATGCATGCCCGTGCCTTTTAAATCAGCAAGCTTACTTTGGTGCATACAATCCCGGAACTCACGCATGCTGATATCCATCTTAGACGAGCTGGTCACATTATCTTCAAGAAACAGTGTGGCATTGAAGTCCCCCATGACAAGCCAAGGAGTTTTACGTGCAACACACTTGAACTTGACCAATTCCTCCCAAAGTTGGCGCCTAGTTATATAGTAATTTGTAGCGTAAACAACAGAGCATAAAATAACTTTTTTATCCGGCTTGAGAATTAACTGCAGATTCATGTTGCGTGCATTGAGGCCGAGACTAGGCTAGCAGTAGTCCAAAAGAAGCTTGATGAAGCAAGGGACACCATCCGCATCCAAGGTGAGATAGCTGAGGGCAAAACCCGCGATTATGAGCGCAAGATGAGGGAGCAGGAGCTGAGGTTCCAGGTGGCCGCGCAGGTGGAGGATGCCATCTCGAAGCAGTCGGCTGCTTGCAGCGTGCTTCAAGCAATGCTGAAGATGGCAGCGGAAGCTCATGCTGAGGGGGTCACATGCTCGAAATGGACGGTGGACGCCTGAGAGCTATCTTTGGAGAAGCTGGAGAAGGCTGGAAAGCCGGCTAGTGAGGATAAGCCTCCTGTGATTGAAGCCGCTGGTGCTGATGCGGGTGAAAAGGGGAAGTCTGTGGAGAAGGCAGACGAAGAAGATGCTGGCGGGAAGCTGGAGTTTCCCGAGAAGGCGAAGGGCGATGAAGATAATGCAACGGTCTGAGCCCTCTTTTTTAGTCTGTAGTTTGTTTTGGTGATGTGTATGTCTTCAAACAATTTCTTTTCCTTGTCTTTGCTGAAACAATACTAGAACAAGTAACAACGATGGTTAGGGATCCTGGTGGAGGGATCTTGCAGTTTGCAAGACGAAGCCAGGGTTCCCAATAAGCTTTTGACCTATGAGCTTCCCAAGGGAAGGGATCCTGAGGTTTTCAGGACGAACCTTGGGTAGCTCAAATCCCGTTTTATTATGTTAATGACATTACCGTATTTTGATCATTTCGAATGTGTTTTGTATTTACTTTGTATATTTCTAGAAATTCGAAACATAGTTAGTAATAAAAATATATCTAAATCAATCATCAATTTTGTAGTGAAGTTTAAAATTTTCATTGGGTTAAGGTCAATTGAATCAAACAAACATAATATTCTAGCCTTTAGAATCTTCCTTAGGCAATAATCTTTATATAATCGAGAATCCTATCAGGAAACCTCACAGGAATCCTGACAGGTTACCTTATAGAGTTTTAGAACGTTGGCTTCAGGATTCTGACGAGAATCTCATTCATGTTGGAACTTGTGATCTTGGGAAGACCTTTCCTCAGGATTTTAACAGGAATCCTGACCAAATATAATCTTTCGAAGCTCAAAACCTCAATCGACTTCTCGACCCAAACAATTATCTCTTCTTTCACCTCGTTTGGGATTCCCACGGGAATCCTGAATACACTTTTCTCGGCACTTGTCTCAATTTCCTCTAGAACCTGAAACAATCTTAAGAAGCTTCTTGGCCTCCGGCCGAAGCTAATGCTTCCGAGAGTAAGTTAAGTTTAAAACACTAGTACAAAATTGATCTTTGGTGACACCAGAAAAGTGTGACCGTAAGTGATTAGTCACACTTTTTTTTCCGTCCCATCTGTGACCAAAAGTCTCGCCATTTTAGGTCACATACAGTGACATTGAATTTCAATGACCGTATGATACAAAAAATTGTGACCGTAGATAAAAAGTGTGACTATAGACTAGCGATTTTTCTTGCTGGATCAATGATTTTATCGAATAATGTCATCATAAACCCTTATTAGTAACACTTATTTATTTTGTAGTGACAAAATGTTCCCAGATGGTGACATGATGTTCGTGTTCACTGTGACGTTTTGCTAATTTTATTGTTTTGAGAATTCAAGAGAAGGTCACTGCGAGACGAGCCGTTTATCATTACGATAGGTGTCAAGTGGAAGTGCAGTGATGTATGCAGCTGAGGCATCCTAACAGACCGGTAGACTTGAACCTTGTTCCTACATGACCCGATCAATTCGACCGGGCACTCGCCATCTATTTTCATTGTTCAACTCTTTAACAACACGAAAAAACCATTGTTCAACTCTTTGACAACATGAAAAACCAAAAAATTGGTCACATAACTAATAATTTAGTATGACTATTGGTTAGGTTTTAGAGACACACAATTTTGTTATGTGTGACTATTTCATAAACGTTGATGTAGAAATAGTTTGAAGTGTGACTACTTCATAGTTTTTAGTCACACAAAAATGTCTTAAAGTGACTATTGGTTGATATATGATCACAACTAAACACCTAGTTGGTAATATAAAGTAACAATTACATATCTTTAGTGACATAATGTTCCTAAATGGTCACATGTTTTTGTGTTCATTGTGACGTTTTGCTAACAATTGGTCACATAACAAATATTTAGGTGTGATTATTGTTTAGGTTTTAGAGACACTTAATCTTGTTATAAGTGACCATATCATGAAAGTTGATGTAGAAATAGTTTTAAGTGTGACTATTTCATAGTTTTTAGTCACACAAAAATGTCTTAAAGTGACTATGATTGGAAAATGGTCACGATTAAACACCTAGTTGTTAATATAATGAAACCATTATATATCTTTCAGTGACATTAAATAAAATAAAATATGACAAAAAAAGTATTATAATCACATAAATTATTTCAAGTGTTTGTAGTGTAACCATTTCTATTTTATAGTCATATAAATTTAGTACAAGTGTGACCACTTCTATTATATAGTCACATTAATAATTATTGTGTGACCATTTCATGTAATTAACCATTTTATAATTTTGTTTTCAATTTTTTATAAAATAAAAACGACAATAAACATGAGAAAGCATAACAACCACATAATATTAACATTAACAATTCAAGATCCATACATAAGTTTCCAATTTAAATACTAAAAACATAAATTTCTAATTAAAGTTATATACAAAAGTTAGAAAGAGAAATGAGAGTACACAAAAACTACGAAATATTTCTAGGTTTTTTTTTTCTTCTTGCTCCTTGTTATCGACCTGTTTTTTAGTTGTATTTTTGAGTTGTAGTGTTCTATCATTTGATTGGATGGTGGATTTGTTACCTAGAGCAACAAAACATGAAAACAAATATAAATACATTAAGTATCTAGATTATATACATGTTAGCTTCACGGGTTGTGTCGTATAGAAGTTTACAATACATATCAACCATACTTACATTAAAGGTAAAACGTGCTATAATACAAGTACATATTTCTTCTCTGTCGTGCAAAGTATTTTATGTAATTATCTAAGGCTACTTTCTTTCAGCCAAACAATTCTAGACCTGCCATTAAAACATGAGAAAATGGGTACCAGAATAAAAGGAGAAGAGCTATCCTAAATCCAAATAATAACCACTTCCAATAAAGGTAAATAGGCTAGACTAGTATGATTAAAAACATAAATAGACTAAACACATAAGCTATACTGATGACATAAATAGAAATATATATGAGACTATTAAAAATCCGAACCAAACTTGCAGCCATAACGAATCACTATTAGGAATTTCCAAAAGTAAACATATGAAAGAAATTTACCAGAGCGATAGAATGTTGCCTAAGATACTAAGCAATGGATTTCTACTCAATCAAACCACGCTACATGACACAAAAATACCATAATTAGCAATAAAACACGACACAAATTAGGTATAAGAGACTGATACACCTAAAAAAGAAAAACTTCAATACCAGCAAAGGAAACAGTTGCAGGAAAAGACAATACACCTGTAAAGGAAAAAGAAAGAATAATGAGGAGATAAAAAATGAAAAGACCAAGGAAGAGATCTAACACAAAATAATCCAAAAAATACCTGAGAAACACCACCTAACCTGACCTTACATCACCAGTTCATTCCAATAAGCTAACAAGAAATGATAAGCATGTGCTAGAAAATAATGAATGCTATTAATGACCTGATATTCAAGATCATCAACTGTAAAATACATATGTGGTTGGAGTTCTGACTTCTCTCCAGGAAGACCACCGGATCTTGAAATGTCACAAAGAACCTATAAAATTTTATCCATAATTCTCAATTACTATGCAAGAAAAAAAAAACCAATAATGATTAATGAACACAACATAAGATGAAAAGTGTCAACACATGTACTATTAGCATAACGACTGAGAGGCTTCTGCAATGACCTTCCCACAACTGAAATTTTTAACAAGAATTAATGATTTTTAACAAGATTTAATGTTTTTTTTAATTACTTGGTCTAGCAGATATAAAATGCCATCCATTGATTTTTGTTCTAAACATGAATAAAAAGAAAAAAGAAAACACGAAAAAGAAAAGGTACCTGAATATCTCTAGCCCAGTCAACAGGATCACTAACAACAAGAGCTACTTTCACTCTTTCAGAAGTGCCATCAAAACTTGGGGCTGAGTCACTGGGGTTTCTTTGCTCATTGCATGGCTGCTTAGTGATCAAGGTTTTGTATGGTGATAAAGGGTCAATGCTATTAAATTAAGACGCATATTCATCTGATGAAATAGCCTTCCTGTACATAAATGAAACCCATATATAAAGATGATATCCACACAAAAAAAAAACTCTTTTGTCAAGTGCATTGTAGTATTTATTCAGATCCTTGTTAGCCATCTTTGT
>JBCNJP010001805.1:0-18000 GCA_039602395.1 Deinandra increscens subsp. villosa | reverse complement strand
TGGCCAAACCTATATCATGAATGATAATTAGGGCTAGATCTATGTTCCTCGTCATCAACTTTAGATGTTCTTGCTATAAAATGTCTAGATTTATGTCATGTATGTTATTCGACATCTAGGCCCATGCCATTTATGCTTGAACGTGTCAAGATCCATGCCATGTATGACTTCCCATGATTAGATCTATTGATCTCATGATAAATATGTCTTGATCTAGGACTTGTATGATAGATTTAGGGCTTGCTTAGCTAAAATTGCATATGAAAATGCATGATGATTATGTTGACCTAAGTTGACTTCCATGATGACTTATGTATATGTTAGACTTCATAATTATGTCCTTAACTATAGGATTGACATTTATTATCATAACTTACGTATCACCTCCTTAAATCACCAACAAGTCGTCGAGTCAGTTGTGTCATGAAATCAATTCATTTATCTAATTAATTATTCATTTTCTCTATCTCAGCTAGTCATCAAGGTCGTCATCGAGTCTAACCGTTTCGTGGTGCCATTCTTTCAATCGTGACTCCATATCAGGTGAGTATTCATAGCCTCTCTTTTTTTTGAATGTTTTGGGGTGTAACATGTACCGAATTCAAATCTCATATTCAATACACTTTACTCAAAAATACATGCGAACTCTATGTGCTATGTGTGTTCTTGTATGTTGAATTTGTGTGGACTATTGCTTAGAACGATTGAACGATGTGAACGTTGAATGATGTTAACGATTGAAAGATGTGGACGATTGAACGACCTCGTGTGACATTAACTCTAAAATGTCGGGGATTACGATAATAGATCTATTGGCTTGAGAATACCACTTGGCCTGCCTTGGCTTGGGCGCCTTGTGATTAGAAGCCTTACTGTCAGGGTTGGTTCATACACTCTCTTTTGCTCTATTTCATATCAAGTTTATTATACTCGATTACACTTAACTCATGGATCGCATGGCTTTACACTTATTATTTACGCTAAACCTATGTTTACTAAGCAACTATTCGTAGTTGACCTTTATTTTGTACATGTTGCAGCTTATGCTGTTAGATGAAGGTTACTTGTTAATGACACTTTAGGATGCAGGTGGACTTAGTGAGACCTAAATTAATCAAGTTATGTTGTTATCACTTGTTGTGTTATATTTGGTTTATTATGTAACCATTGAATGTTATGAAATGGGTTGATTAAGAATATCACAACATTTCTTTAGTGTTGTGTGCATCTGGACAATCATCGTGCCCCGACATATTCCGATGTTGGTTGGGGTGTGCTAATACTTACTAAACAACTTTATAACACAGTATTTAGTCCCGACTTATCTTTTATAAAATACCGTTTTAATGATAACGTATTCATAGAATATAATTTTTATAAAAAGCCACTAAGGTTACCCATACTTTATAAAGTAACATTTTATATAAAATACTGTGTATATAGAATATGTTGACGCACATTTAATATATAACAAAAACAATAATTCAATCATTTAGTCACTCTTATTGTATGTTACAAGGTTCAAAAAAAATTATTTCATTCATTTTTCTTAAAATGATTTTGCTATAAAAAAAAGATATTACCCACATTATCTAAAGAGACCGGGTTACCGGTACGAATATTTGACGGATGTCACATTGTACCTTTAAATTGCCCTTAAGATGTGCCTCATCAATGATTATTATTGGTCTTAAATATTTGATGAAACTTCTTATTTAAAATATAAAATATTAAATTACATAATAAATAATAAATAATAAATTACATAATAAATAAATAAATAAATAATTACCTACAGCAGCGCTGAGTTTTTTGGCTTTCAGTGACGAGTTTTTCTCGACAACTTTTTACCGACGACATGTAGTCGGGAATACTTTTAGCGACAACATGTTGTCGAGAAAGGTATCTAAAATGTAGTCGGAAATAGTCTAATTTCTTGTAGTGAGCCCCAAGCGCAACAAAACACATGTCAAACGATTATATTTTTCAATACTTAATATTATGTTTATATGTTTATTTCTAATGGAGAAAAAAATAAAACCGTATAATTCTTGCATGAAATTGCATTCGTGTTTAAAATAAAAATCAAAATACAATTAACATGAGAGCCAATCTAATTACATAGTTCTTAATTGGTAAATTTGATTTTTTTCAACTTAAATTTCAAACTTTTGTTTTCTTCCTCCAGCATCATCTTCTCCACTTTCAAATTTGAAATCTTCATCTCTAATGTTTGATTTTTCATAGTTAATAATTTTGACTTCACCTGAAAATCTTCATCGCCAGAAGACAATGTGACATCGTCTTCTTTCCATATGAAAACTTACAATCAGATTTGACCCGAAATTTTTTTTAGAAAAAATAAGACATATATGCACTTTGTAAAAAAAGATTTAAATTACAAACTTTACAGGCCAGAGAGAACAGCCGTAAAATTCATATCCTTCCCGTGTAGTGTCGTGGCCCGAAACTCTTGTAACTGCAACCATATCATGAAATGTAGGACCGTTGATTACTCAGAGAAATAATCAGAACAAGAACTCTTTACATGCAGATCACAACCATGCGGAATGAAGTTGTATCATACTTGTTTTTACTTAAGCTTTGTTTTACTTATACTTGTAGTTTGATTGTATTGATTGCATAAACTAGTGAACACAAGATAATAAATTTCTCGGTACTATTTGCATTAACTCAAGTTCAAACTGTTACAAGTGTAAGCACTGAAACGGGTTACAATCTGGTACTTGTGAATGAACTAGCTAACAACTATAAATAGTACTAAGGAGATCAACTACAGCCGTTGATCTCATACGGGTTAATCTTAGCCGTATATAAAAGTCAAACAATAAACTTACTAAAAGAACATTAGTAAACATACAAAAGAGGAAATGTGCAAAATGCATTTATCTATAAGTAGGAGACGGCTAGGATGTGACTTTGGAAGAATGAAAGTTGTTGCAGGTCTGAATTCTGCAAAAGTAATATTCCAGTACTTTTCCGGTTGAACTCTTTATTCTGTTGGATAAAAGAGTTCACCCGGAAATGTTCTTCCGGTTGAGCTTCCGGTTGACCAAAGCTTCCGTTTGAGCGTTCTTCCGCTTGACCATAACTTCAACCGGAAATCTTCGTCTTGATCCGGTTGACTCAGAAAATCATTTCCTTACAATCTCCCCCTAAGATGATGCTGCCAAAATTTGTCCTCTGTATGTTGTTCTTCAAAAATTGACTATCTCCAAGAACTTCATTCTTCAGGAGATGATGGCCTCTCAAATTGAATCCTTGTTTTGTTCAATTCTCTCATGATCCTCCTTGTCTTAAAGTCTCTGGTTGAAAGAAGTGGTCGTTTAGCAATGGACTTCTTCCTTCCAGGTGAAACACCAGAGGCAGGATTAGCAGATGGATTGACAGTTTCAGTTGGGACTTTTTCTTTCCCTTTATCTGCATGAGAAGAGGTTTGAACAAAACTGGTTGCAGCTGGCTCAGTGGGTTCAGAAGGTTTTGTTGGAGATATGGTGGGTGGTTTCATGGCTTGTGGTTGTGGGGTTGAAGAAGTGGAGTGTTTTGGTGGAGATGAAGGTTGATTATACTTCCAGGTAGGAGGACAGGGTTTAGGCTTAGCAGGGGTGATATCAGTCCAGTTATCTAACCTGTATTTTGGATGAATATACTTGGGCTTGGTAGATCTGGATCCCCTGGGCTTGAGTCTTTCCAATAAGTTGGAAGGGAGAGACTCAGCAAGTAGATCAGATTCTTCAAAGGGTTCTGGCTTTATGTATGTAGATGAGAGGTTACCTGTGACTGTCTCAGATGGCAATGGCATTTGGAGACTTGGAATCACAGCAAACTCTGCTCCTTTTACTTGTTTGAGCAGCTCATCTACAATTTTACATGTGTCTTTAGCCTTCATCTTCTCTACTTCAGCAGCAGGCTTGAGACATCTGATGATGGCACATTTCTTGATTCTTTCCAATACCTCCAAGTTGTCTAAACTCTTGTTTAAGACAGTTGGCATTTTGGAAGCTATGTTGATCAGCCTGTTTTTCTCCTGTTCATCCAGTTTAGCAAGGTCATAGACCTGCATTCTCCATTCAATTGATCTCTTCCTCGCTTCATCTACCATTCCTTCAACCACAAAATCATTAGAGAAAAGATCTAGATCTGCCAAGAATTTGTTGTATTGAATATTTGATTTGGCTTCTTCTGATCTTATTCTGGATTGATTATCTTCCCAGTCATGGACGAAATCTTCTTCAAGTAAATCCTCCATAGTCTCTTGTTCTTCTGACTGGTCAGAATCAACCATAGTGTCTAATGCTCTTGGTTGAGGAGTTATGCAATCCTGACTCTTCTTCAGTCTGATCATCCTCCTTGATTTGTTTTGTTTCTTTCTTTTAAAGTTTAGAGGAGGTTCTGAGTCTGAAGTGGAATGCATTTGAATCAGTGTTTCAGCAATCTCAGCTTCAGTTGAGTTTTCCGGTTGAGTCTTTTCCAGTTGAGACTTTTCCGGTTGAGACCCTTCCGGTTGAACTTCAGCCGGAGATTTTGTACTTGTGTTTTTCAGTACATTGCTGATTACATCCGTTGTAGCTTCTTCTCCTTTTTCAGCTTCTTCTTCTTCAGTCTGAGTGACTGAAGCATCATCAACCACATCTTCATGAACCATATCAACAACTGGTTCAGAGGCAATGTTAGTTGTGATCTCATCCACTTTAGATTTGGCAAATGCCTCCTCTTGTGGAATAATCACATTGGTCAAGAAATGCTTGACCCGCAGAATGCTCTCTGGCTGAGCACCTGCAACTAACATTGTTGCTTCAATCATTCCCAACAGGCTTGGATCCTGTGGAAATATCTTCATCAGTGAGCTCATGTTCACCTTAGTCAACCCATCAGCAACTGAAAAGGGGTCAACATCAGCCAGTTTGAAGGCTGTATGCCTTACATCTTCCGGTAGAGGCATTGTATGATCAACTTCTTCTTCTTCAGTTGTGGTTGCAGCAGCAGCAATGTCAGGTGTTGGAGAATTAGTCTTCTCCCCCTTTTTGGCAGCATCAGCTTCTACAGCCTGACCTCCAAAAGGAAATGGGTTCAAAGAGCTAACCTCAGCAGAATGCTGTGCAACCGGTTGAGATTTTGGTGTAGGAGAAGTTTCCGGTTGAGCAGTTGGGGCATCAACAGGAACTTCTTGAGCTTGAGCAGCAGCAGAAGATAACATTACGAGGCTGGCAACAGTCGAATTGAGACTGGTTACCTGAGCCTGTAGTGATTTGTACAAGACCGTCAATTCAGTAAGTGTTAAACTATCCTCAACTGGAATTTTACCAGTATCATAGGAAAAAGATAGACCATCAACCCTAGGTTGATCAAGTCCACCACCCTGGTTTTCTTGGCGCCTGGGATTCCCCTCAACTGTAGTTTTTCCCTTAGGATCCACTAGGGGATCTTCCGGTTGAACTAAAGTGTGGGTTGCCATGGATTGGGTCTTATTGATGTTACTACCAACATCAAAGTTCAATGAGAAACTTTGAGTGGCAGCAGCCCTTTCCACATGAATCTCATCTAAACTCCTGAGATTCACCTCCTTGGGTGAATGGGGGTTAGATGTAGCAGTGTGAGTGTCACTCAGAATGTTCCCATGTAATGTGGTGCTTGGGTTAATAACACCATCATTTGTGACAACTCTTTCTACATCATCATTCACAGGTGAGAAGTGTGAAGTATAGGGTGAGAGAGTGGATGGGGATTGTACATCCATATGAAATGACTCCCCCTCAAAAGAAGGTTCATCAACCAGTTTAAATCCCAATTTGGCTGACCCAAATGGCTGTGTGCCAAGGGTTGGTTCAGGGCTGGAGGTAATAGGTTGCAAGAGAGGAGTAGGCTCTTGCACAACCTTTTTGAGCCTTTTGAGCTTTGTAGGCTTTGGGGAAGGGGGGATGATGGGAATTGATGGAGGGTCTGATTCTCTTCTCCTTTTTCTTTTGAAAATTAAGGTTGGCTTATCAGAAGGAGAAGGTGGTTGATCAGTGGTGGGTTCAACAACTGTGGATTGTACAGTGTTGTCCACTGGAGCAAGTTGCTCTTCAGAAGCATGTGTTTCCGGTTGAGAACTAGGTTCTCCTTGTTCAACCGGAATCACCCTTTGGATTGGCATGGGATGGTCAGTATCCCTCCCAAGGAAAGGCTTCTTGTTGGTGGTTAATTTAGAAAAAGTATTTTCAGATAATGCTCTTGGAACCAGCATCATGTTTCCTTCTAAATTAATTTGGGGGTATTTTTCTTGCAAAATGTAAGTTAAAAATCTAGGGTACATGTAAAAAGCAAAATTCTTTGCATTACCCTTTAAAGCATTAAAGATTACAGCAGAAAAATTGTTTACCTCCCCTTTCACCACAGCATAAAATGCAGATGCTTGCTCAGTAGCCATTTCATCAAAACCTGATCTTTTTGGCGAGAGGCACACCATGATGGTGTGAGCCAGAAATCTCCATTTGTAGGGTATTTGACCCTTGTTGACCGTGGCAGTTCCTTCAGTAGCACCACCATACCCAATGTTGTTGAGCAGGGCCATGTATTGCTTTGGTGTTTTTCGAACATACCCATTCTGGTCATTTAACTTCAGCAACTCCCTTATCAGTGACTCAGTGATGAAAACAGTTTCCCCTTTTATAGTTGACTTCAGTGTATCTTCCTCCACATCATCAACATCCTTCTCAAGCAGTTGGATGTTCTTCCAGAATTCAGAGAGAATTTCCTCATACATATACACCGCAACAGTGAGTGCGTGATTCAGATATAATGATTTGAGAAAATTGATCATCCCTGAGAAGATTTCAGCGTGTGTAGAGTTCACTGGTTCGTCAAGAATCGCAACCAGGTTGTGTTCAAGAGGAAAAGGATCATCCTTTACTGGTTGCTTCCCCTTTGCTTTGGACTTCGGTGCCATTTTTGATTTTTGTTTAGAGAAAATTTGGGAGTAGGAAGAAATGGTTCTGAAAATTTCTAGGTTTTCGGATTTTGAACGATTTCTTGCTTTTGGATTATGAGGAGTGTTGAAGGGGTTGGGGGTATATATCTGATGGGTTTAATGGTGAGTGACAGTTAACAGCGATGGATAAAGTGCGCTGAGTCACAGGAGAGAGAAAGGAAAAAGTGCAAGTGGGTCCGCAAAAAGTGTGCTTCAGGTGGTTGTATAGTACAACCGCCTGTTGCGTGTCTTTTGAATTTAATTCAGATATTTTCATGAGCAATAAATTCAAACACTTTAAATGCACAATCCGCTTGAAAATTTGTGCCTCAACCGGTAAATTAAATGATTCATTTAAAGCAAAAGTTTTCCGGTTGAGATTCAAGCGGAGATTTTTCTCTCCTCACAACAAAATTTCTTTCCGTTTGAAAGTTGATCCGGGCAGATTTCCGGTTGAAAATTTTTCCGTTTGAGATTGTCAACAGGAAATAAAATTTCCGTGTGAAAAATTTTCAAAGTTAAACTGATCTTTCAAATAAAGAATTGTTGTTTCGTTTATCAGTTTCAGAAATTGGGATGGTGTGATCAAAACATGAGTTTCCGGTTGAAGATGACTTTCCGGTTGAGATTCAACCGGATGTGTTGAACTGGAAAGTTCAACCGGAAGATAGAAAAACACTTGATTTTGAAAATTACATGTATCAGTTATCATAGTTTAACAGTATGACCTGACTATGATTGAAAATGTGTCTAACTGATACAGAAACTTTTCTTTTTCTTTTTCTTTTTGTATCAAGAGACGGGCTCTTTGACATAAAATGGTTTCTTTTATTGAGTTTGTGAAAATAGTTTAATCAGTCAAAGTTCATCATACCAATGGCACTAATGAGATAGAAAAATCTAGCTTCATCAAATGCTTTGGTAAACAAATCAGCCAGTTGTTGATTTGTATGAACTTTAACCATTCTAATTAAATGTTTTTCAGCACAATCTCTAATAAAATGGTACCTGATGTCGATGTGTTTTGCTTTTGAGTGTTGAACAGGGTTGTTTGTGATTGAGATGGCACTGTTGTTGTCTGCAAGAATAGGAGTCTCCATGAACTTGATGCCGTAATCCAACATTTGATTCTGAATCCATAAGACTTGACTGCAGCAACTTGATGCGGCAATATATTCAGCCTCAGCAGTAGAAGTAGATACACAGGTCTGCTTCTTGCATTGCCAAGACACAAGTCTTTCTCCTAAAAATTGGCATCCTCCAGTAGTAGACTTCTTATCTAAATTGCAGCCAGCATAATCACTATCAGTGTAAGCTTTGAAGGAGAAATCTGAATTCTTTGGATACCACAACCCAAGCTTTGGTTGTCCTTCGAGATATCTAAAAATTCTCTTCACTGCTAACATGTGTGATTCCTTTGGTTGACACTGGTATCTAGCACATAAACAGACACTAAACATGATGTCAGGTCTGCTAGCTGTGAGATAGAGCAGTGAACCAATCATTGCCCTGTAGAGATGAACATCCACTGGCTTTCCACTTAAGTCACTGTTTAACTTGTGGGAAGTGGAGATGGGGGTTCTTGAAGTTGAAACAGACAGCATGTCAAATCTTTTTAGCATATCTTGAATATATTTTGACTGATTCAAGAATATTCCATTTGCAGTTTGCTTCACTTGTAATCCTAAGAAGAAATTCAGTTCACCCATTGAACTCATTTCAAACTTAGATTGCATCAGACCTTCAAACTCTTTGCATAAGGCAGCATTGGATGAACCAAAGATGATGTCATCAACATAGATTTGCACCATCAAAGTATCTTTACCATCAGATTTCACGAAAAGTGTTTTGTCAATAGCTCCTCTCTTGTAGCCATTCTCTAGGAGGTAGTTTGAAAGAGTTTCATACCAAGTCCTAGGAGCTTGCTTGAGACCATATAAAGCCTTGATGAGCTTGCATACCTTGTTGGGGTGATGAGGGTCTTCAAAGCCTGGAGGTTGCTTGACATACACATCCTGTTCCAAAAGACCATACAGAAAGGCACATTTGACATCCATTTGAAATACCAGAAAGTTTTTGAAAGCAGCATAGGCAAGAAATATTCTGATTGCTTCAAGCCTGGCCACTGGAGCAAAAACTTCATCATAATCAATGCCTTCTTCCTGTGTGTAGCCTTGAGCTACAAGTCTTGCCTTGTTTTTGATCACTATTCCTCTGTCATCCTTCTTGTTTCTGAATACCCATTTGGTGCCAATTGGTTCTTCACCTTCAGGTAGGTCTACCAATTCCCAAACCTTCTGTTTATTGATCTGAAACAATTCCTCTTGCATTGCCTCTACCCAGCTTTCATCTTCTAGAGCATCTTTTATCTTTGTGGGTACTTCTTGAGACAGAAATGCAGCATGTAGGCAAATGTTTGCATCAATAGACTTGCTTCTTGTCAACACAGGAGCTGACAAGTCTCCTATAATATTCTCCCTTGGATGATTTTTGCTAACTCTTCTATCAGTAAACATTGGGAATTCATGGCTTCTCCCATTGTGAGGAATATTGAGTTGAGGTAATAACTCAATATTGTTGATTTGTGAAACAGGTTCTGAGACTTCTTGAGAACTGGGAACTGAATCTGAGATTAGATGCTCAAAACTGTACTCATTTGACCCAGCATCAGTTGAATCATTGGATTCATTGTTCTCAAAATTTTCTGAAAAATTGTTTTCCGGTTGAGTGTCAACCGGAGATTCTACTGTCACAGGATCCGTTTGAACTTCAACCGGAAGTTCAACCGGATGAATTTCTGCATCAGCAATAACAATTTCAGAGACTTTCTTTGAATTGTTAGGTGTCACAGGCTTGGTGCTGATTGATGAAAAGAATTTAGGTTGCATTTGCAGTCCCTTGGTATTCATCTGCCAGATATTCTCAGCTGATCTCATGTGATTCTGCTTATATTCCTGTTCCTGCACTGTTGAACTTAAAGGCTTCTCAATGGTAAAATTGAAAGCAGAGGTTAGTGCATCTATATCAAATAACCAATCCGGTTGAGATACAAAGTTGTTAAGAGATTTCTCATTAAAAGTCACATAAATGGTTTCCTCAACAATTTTGGTACTTTTATTGTATACTCTGAATGCTTTTGACACACCAGAATATCCAACAAAATATCCTTCATCTGCTTTTTCAGCAAACTTAGGTAACAACCTATTAGTTATCAATATAGTAACAGGACATCCAAATGATTTGAAAAAGTAAATGTTAGGTTTTCTACCTCTCCAAAGTTCATAAGCAGTTTTATTTTTACCCTTAACAATCAAAGTCCTGTTTTGGACGTAACAAGCAGTATTTACTGCTTCTGCCCAAAATATCACTGGTAATTTAGAATCTGCCAACATTGCTCTAGCAGCCTCAATTAGTGTCCTATTTCTCCTTTCTGCAACACCATTTTGTTGTGGAGTTCGAGGAGCACTAAATTGTCTAAGAATACCCTTTTCCTCACAAAATGAATTTAAAACATGATTTTTAAATTCAGTGCCATTGTCACTTCTGATTGTCTTAACTTTCAGTTTTGCTTGATTTTCCAAAGATACAATTAGTGTTTTTAACAATTCAGCAGTTTCATCTTTTGTTTTTAAGAAAAACACCCAAGTATATCTTGTAAAATCATCAATGATGACAAAACAGTATGACCTTTTTCCCAAACTCATCACTCTAGTTGGACCAAACAAATCCATATGTAAAAGTTCTAGAGGTTGAGTGATAGAAGACTCAGTTTTTGGCTTGAAGGAGGTCTTGTGTTGCTTACCCTTGAGGCAAGAAACACAGTGCTCAGAACAGTTGAACTGCTTGTTAGGAAGACCCTTAACCAAGCCAAGATTCACTATTCTGTTCATGTTCTTGTAGTTAACATGACATAACCTCCTGTGCCATAAGTCAGATTCATCCACTGAGGCTTTGGATATAAAGCATGCAATTCCACTTGCTGGAGTGGCAGCAGATAGATCCAAAATGTATAGTCCTTCTCTCCTAGGTGCTCTGAGTAACACAAGTTCCTCAGGGATGTTAACACCAGGTTTTAAGACTATTGCCTCTTTCTCAGTAAACATCAAATTCAAATTTTTGTCACACATTTGTGAGACACTAAGTAAATTGAAATTCAATGTATCAACAAAATTTACCTTATCAAAGGTAAGCTTCCCATTACTAACAGCACCTTGTGCAGTAATGTGTCCTTTTGCACTCCCAAAAGCTACAGGACCTCCGTTTATATTTTTGGGGTTTTCCAATACATGCTTATTTCCTGTCATGTGGCAAGTGCATCCACTATCAACAACCCATAGGCTTTGTTGGCCTTTATTATGCACCTACACACAGAGAAAATTGATTAATTTCTAAAGGGAACCCAAGCCTTTGAGGTCTTGGGCTTGCCAGAAGCATCATAATACTTGTACTCTTTAAGTACTAAAGTATGTTGTAATGGATCCTCATTCAACAGATCATCTTGATCAATGTTCAAGTGTTCAGACTGTTCACTTGTTTGATCTTGCCTGTTTGTTTTGCTAAGCCTTCTCTCAGCAATTTTCCTCTCTCTGTATTCCCTATATTTCTTTTGTTTGTTAGTCAAAACCTTTGGCACCTCATTGTGTGAGATGTAGGTTTGATCAACACTAGTTACTGGTGAGATTCTAGCCTTTGGATTTGGAAATTTGTTTGACTGGCTAGGTCTCTCACTGTGAAATGCAACAGTGGCATTTCCACTTGAACTAGAGGGAATTTCCGGTTGAGAGTTGTGCTTGTTTTTCACAAAATTTTCTCTAGAGGTGGTCTTGCCTCTAGATGGGTTTCTCCTTCCATGACCTTCAAAATGGTCATACTCATCAGTAAACTGAACCCTGGGTCGTTGTTTAGGTGCAGTAACTGATCTCAGTGATTTGGAGTTTTCCGGTTGAACTTCACTTCCGGTTGAAAATTTTTCCGGTTGAAGTTCAGCCGGAACCCTGTTCATTTTTAAGACTGAAAAACTTCCATTTTTGTTGTTCCCAATTAAAACCTTGTTTGACTCAGTATCAAAGTATTTCAAAGTATTGCTTCTTACAGGTGAAGTTTTTCCTGTAGATCTTTTCTGAGTAAGAACAGTTTTGGGTTTTAACAAATTTTGGGTTTTGCTCAAAGGATTGAATTTGCACATTGCAGCCATGTGCCCTTTTTCACCACAGAAAACACATTCAAACATTTTCCTTTGGTAAGTGTTTGTGTTTTTGGCTGATTCTTCATTTGTGACCTGGTGGTAAGTTATCTTACCCATTTTCTCAGATTCACTGGGTTTTGGCTTCTCAGGTAGTTTTCCTCCAACTTTTGAGTCTTTGGGCTCATAAATAGTTGGGGGTGGAAAAGCAACTTTTGGTTTTAAAACCTTGGATTGGTCAACAGATGCTGATGTGCTAGCATCTTTGACTTCACAGCTTAATGATGATTCAACAGAAATTGTTTTAGAAGAAGGGCATGTGGTGCTATCAACAGTTAGACTCACACCACACTCCTTCTGAAGTGCTTGGATTGGAGCAATAACAGGTGAATATTCCTTGGGTGGTTCAACATTGTTGTACCCAATACATGTTTTCCCGTGCATTACTCCATTCCAAAGTTTCTCAGCTTTCTTGTTAGCTGTTTGGAATTTGTCACAGGTGAACAAAGCATCTTTTAACTTAATTTCAAGAATGTCATTTTCTGCTTTTGCATCTTTTGTTTCTTGTCTTGAAACAGTTAGTTTGTTCAACAAATCTTCCAATTGTGTTTCCAAAATGGAGTTAGTTAGCTTCAATGCATCAAATTCTTTGTTCAAATTTTCAAGTTTGGTGATGTATGCATTTTCAGTTTTCTTAAAGCAATTTTTCAACTCATTCAGATTAGAAACTTCATCAATTAGATCAGTGTTATGTTTCCTGTACTTTGACACTTGTTCTATGCAAGCAGGGCTGCATAGATTTTCTAAGACTTTTTCAGGAATTTCATTTACCTGTTCTGTTGAATCTTCTTTGGCCATCAAAGCATGGTTGATTGGCTCAAACTCAGTGACAAAGTCTTCCCACTCAAAGCATTCAGTCTGGTTAGCTACAGCTGCCACCACATTTTGATTTCCAAGTGGTTTTGGTTGTGTTGGCTGTTGGTTGCTGTTGTTGTTGTTCTGTTGACTGCTGCTGTTGTTGCTTCCATGATTTGATCTCTGTTGAACATTGTTGTTGTTATTCTGTCCATCTCTCCTTGGTTGCTTGCATTCCCTAGCAAAATGACCAAGTTGATGACAATTATAACATTTGGCTTTAGATTTATCCAACCCAATTGGTGATCCCTTTGACCCTTTATAAGTTCTTCCTGTTCTCTTATAAAACCTTTGGGCTCTTACAGAAACCATAGCTATTTGAGTTAAAATGTCCATTTCCTCCAGATCATCTGCCCCTATGCATTCCAAGTCTTCACGTGTGAATCCTTGAGATGAGTCAGTTGCCACATAGGCAGAGTGAGAGTTGTCAAACAATGTTGAAGAACTCTCTGAGCATCTAGTTGGCTCATTGAAACTGACTGAGGGTGAGTGATATTGAGAAGAATTAGAGATCTGTTGAAAATCAGTTGTAACCAAAGCAGTGGTTTGCAACTGTGGTGATGCCTCAGGAAAGTTGTTTTGCTTAAGATTAAGCTCCATTTCATAAGCACTAAGGACTCCATGGAGTTCACTTAGTTTAAGCTTTTTGAGGTCCTTGCACTCCCTAATGCTTACTGTGTAAACAGTCCACATTGGAGGTAAGGATCTCAGGAACTTCCTGTTAGCATCAGCCTGTTCTATTGTTACTTCTACCTTTTGCAATTCATCAAGAAGTGAAACAAATCTAAGATACTGGTTGGTCATAGATTCACCAGTTTTGTAAGTGAAGTTTTCATATCTTTGTTTCAAAACATCCTTTTTGTTTTCCTTAACCTCACTAGACCCTTCATACATTTCACTGAGAGCATTCCACAAGCCATTTGCTGTCTTATACCCTTTAAACCCTACCAGTATAGAGTTGGGTAATGCAGCCTGGAGTGTCCAGTAGGCCTTGTGATCATATTCAAGCTCATTATAATCAGCTTCAACATATTTGTCTAGTGGTTTTGGTATTTGCACTTCGGCATCATCAGCAGATTGAACAGTTGGACTATAAGGACCTACAGTCAACCTGTTCCAAATGCGTCTGTCTAGGCTTCTAACAAAACCTTCCATCCTGAGTTTCCAAGTATCAAAGTCATCAGGAGTGAAAATTGGTGGTTTGTTAGAGCTACCATTCAGTGAACCAAGAGTTAAGTCAGTCATTGTGAAAAACAGTTTGTAAAACAGAAAAAGCTTGTAAAAACTCAAGTGAACAATTAAAGTATCAACTTTGAAGCACTAGAAGTCTTCAAAGTGTAGAGCCAAGGCTCTGATACCACTTGTAGGACCGTTGATTACTCAGAGAAATAATCAGAACAAGAACTCTTTACATGCAGATCACAACCATGCGGAATGAAGTTGTATCATACTTGTTTTTTACTTAAGCTTTGTTTTACTTATACTTGTAGTTTAATTGTAACGATTGAAAGATGTGGACGATTGAACGACCTCGTGTGACATTAACTCTAAAATGTCGGGGATTACGATAATAGATCTATTGGCTTGAGAATACCACTTGGCCTGCCTTGGCTTGGGCGCCTTGTGATTAGAAGCCTTACTGTCAGGGTTGGTTCATACACTCTCTTTTGCTCTATTTCATATCAAGTTTATTATACTCGATTACACTTAACTCATGGATCGCATGGCTTTACACTTATTATTTACGCTAAACCTATGTTTACTAAGCAACTATTCGTAGTTGACCTTTATTTTGTACATGTTGCAGCTTATGCTGTTAGATGAAGGTTACTTGTTAATGACACTTTAGGATGCAGGTGGACTTAGTGAGACCTAAATTAATCAAGTTATGTTGTTATCACTTGTTGTGTTATATTTGGTTTATTATGTAACCATTGAATGTTATGAAATGGGTTGATTAAGAATATCACAACATTTCTTTAGTGTTGTGTGCATCTGGACAATCATCGTGCCCCGACATATTCCGATGTTGGTTGGGGTGTGCTAATACTTACTAAACAACTTTATAACACAGTATTTAGTCCCGACTTATCTTTTATAAAATACCGTTTTAATGATAACGTATTCATAGAATATAATTTTTATAAAAAGCCACTAAGGTTACCCATACTTTATAAAGTAACATTTTATATAAAATACTGTGTATATAGAATATGTTGACGCACATTTAATATATAACAAAAACAATAATTCAATCATTTAGTCACTCTTATTGTATGTTACAAGGTTCAAAAAAAATTATTTCATTCATTTTTCTTAAAATGATTTTGCTATAAAAAAAAGATATTACCCACATTATCTAAAGAGACCGGGTTACCGGTACGAATATTTGACGGATGTCACATTGTACCTTTAAATTGCCCTTAAGATGTGCCTCATCAATGATTATTATTGGTCTTAAATATTTGATGAAACTTCTTATTTAAAATATAAAATATTAAATTACATAATAAATAATAAATAATAAATTACATAATAAATAAATAAATAAATAATTACCTACAGCAGCGCTGAGTTTTTTGGCTTTCAGTGACGAGTTTTTCTCGACAACTTTTTACCGACGACATGTAGTCGGGAATACTTTTAGCGACAACATGTTGTCGAGAAAGGTATCTAAAATGTAGTCGGAAATAGTCTAATTTCTTGTAGTGAGCCCCAAGCGCAACAAAACACATGTCAAACGATTATATTTTTCAATACTTAATATTATGTTTATATGTTTATTTCTAATGGAGAAAAAAATAAAACCGTATAATTCTTGCATGAAATTGCATTCGTGTTTAAAATAAAAATCAAAATACAATTAACATGAGAGCCAATCTAATTACATAGTTCTTAATTGGTAAATTTGATTTTTTTCAACTTAAATTTCAAACTTTTGTTTTCTTCCTCCAGCATCATCTTCTCCACTTTCAAATTTGAAATCTTCATCTCTAATGTTTGATTTTTCATAGTTAATAATTTTGACTTCACCTGAAAATCTTCATCGCCAGAAGACAATGTGACATCGTCTTCTTTCCATATGAAAACTTACAATCAGATTTGACCCGAAATTTTTTTTAGAAAAAATAAGACATATATGCACTTTGTAAAAAAAGATTTAAATTACAAACTTTACAGGCCAGAGAGAACAGCCGTAAAATTCATATCCTTCCCGTGTAGTGTCGTGGCCCGAAACTCTTGTAACTGCAACCATATCATGAAATGTAGGACCGTTGATTACTCAGAGAAATAATCAGAACAAGAACTCTTTACATGCAGATCACAACCATGCGGAATGAAGTTGTATCATACTTGTTTTTACTTAAGCTTTGTTTTACTTATACTTGTAGTTTGATTGTATTGATTGCATAAACTAGTGAACACAAGATAATAAATTTCTCGGTACTATTTGCATTAACTCAAGTTCAAACTGTTACAAGTGTAAGCACTGAAACGGGTTACAATCTGGTACTTGTGAATGAACTAGCTAACAACTATAAATAGTACTAAGGAGATCAACTACAGCCGTTGATCTCATACGGGTTAATCTAACCGTATATAAAAGTCAAACAATAAACTTACTAAAAGAACATTAGTAAACATACAAAAGAGGAAATGTGCAAAATGCATTTATCTATAAGTAGGAGACGGCTAGGATGTGACTTTGGAAGAATGAAAGTTGTTGCAGGTCTGAATTCTGCAAAAGTAATATTCCAGTACTTTTCCGGTTGAACTCGTTATTCTGTTGGATAAAAGAGTTCACCCGGAAATGTTCTTCCGGTTGAGCTTCCGGTTGACCAAAGCTTCCGTTTGAGCGTTCTTCCGCTTGAACATAACTTCAACCGGAAATCTTCGTCTTGATCCGGTTGACTCAGAAAATCATGTCCTTACATGAAAGCAACATACATTTCCATTCGAATCGAGGTTTAAAGTTTTGTTTGTTCTTTTTTTGTTAATACGAGTGTTAGATGAAAAAGAATGAGTCATGTTTGATAAATTTAATTCAAAAAGCAGTAAAAGGAAAATGTAACATGTGAAGATTGTAGTTGTGTGATATTTATAGAGGTAAATAAAATAAAAAAGAAGAAAAAATATTTTGTTCGATGGTCAGACGGCCGTCAAGCAGCTCATTAACAACCGTGCCATCAAGAACGGTAACTCCGATCTTGTTTGGAACTTTTTTTAAATCGGAACTTTTTTTAAAAAGGGTCGGGATAGTCGTTGATGACTCTAACAGCCGTGCCAGACAGTCACCGGCGACCGTTACAGAAGTAATGTTGGGATGATCGTTGTTGGGAGAAGGACGGTCGACGGTTAGGTAACAACCGTGTCAGACGATCACTGACGATCGTTGCAGAAGGAATGTCGGGATGGTCATTGTCTAGAGAAGGACGGTACGACAACTGTTGGGGTACGTGATACGCTAGATGGTTGTCTAACCATCAAAAATGATCAGGGACAACCGTGGTTCGATGGCTATTTTAAGACCTAAAAGTTTTAAAACGGTTAAATTATCAGGGACGACCGTGGTTCGACAACTATATTAAGACCTAAAAAACGGTGGTTCGACGACTATATTAAGACCTAAAATTTTCAAAACGGTATAAAATTTTCAAAATGGTATAAATAAAGACCACGGTATAAATTAAGACCGTTGACCATCAAAACAACTATTGTTTTCATCTTTCTTTTTTTTGCCCACTAGTAATATTCATAGCAGATTTATAAATAATATTAGATAGAATTAATTAATTAAGGAAATTACGTATTTTTTTTGGACACTATTGTTGCGAATTTAATAAGACTCTTAAATTTAAGATTATGTTTTATTAAAGTTTAGAACACTACTGATAATTTCCAAACACAAAATCTTACAACATCATAGTACCTA
>JBCNJP010001804.1:0-14399 GCA_039602395.1 Deinandra increscens subsp. villosa | reverse complement strand
GCCACCAATAATTTGCCCTCAGATTCTGGTACATTTTGTCACTTCCTGGGTGAAGCATGTACTTGGATTTGTGAGCTTCTCGGAGAATCACATCACGTAACCCTTCTTCTTTAGGCACCCATATACGTTTGCCTAGTCTAAGGATGCCATCCGTCTCTCTTGTCAATTTTCTTACAACAGTCATCATCTCATCCCGTTTGACATTTGAGTCCGCCATCTGTTTCTTTTGTGCTTTAATGATTTCTCCAATTAAATCTACACTTACATTCAATCTCAAGGCTCGAACTCGGAGTGGCTTGATTCTTTCCTTTCTGCTTAATGCGTCTGCCACTACATTGGCCTTGCCTGGGTGATACTTGATCTCGCAATCATAATCACTCAGCACTTCCATCCAGCGTCTTTGTCGCATATTCAACTCCTTTTGACTGAATAAGTGCTATAAGCTTTTGTGATCAGAGTATACCACAAATTTGGCTCCATAAAGGTAGTGTCTCCAAATTTTAAGAGCGAAGACGATTGCTCCAAGCTCCAAATCATGAGTGGTGTAATTCTTCTCATGCTTTTTGAGTTGTCTAGATGCATATGCGATTACTTTATCTTTCTGCATCAGAACACATCCGAGTCCATTGATAGAGGCATCGCAGTATACCACAAAGTTTTCAGTACCTTCTGGTAATGAATGTATAGGAGCAGAGCTTAGTTTCTGTTTAAGCAGTTCGAAAGCATTTGTATGCTTAGGTTTCCAATCGAACTTCACATTCTTCTGGGTAAGGGAAGTCAGAGGTGTGGCTATCTTTGAGAAATCCTGAATAAATCTTCAATAATAACCAGCTAGTCCTAAGAAACGTCGGATCTCGGTGGGACTCTTTGGTGGCTCCCATTTGGCAATAGCTTCCACTTTTGCTGGGTCTACTTGAATTCCGGCTTCGCTGACGATGTGACCCAGAAATTGCACTTCTCTCAGCCAAAAGTCACACTTAGAAAATTTCGCATAAAGCTTCTTAAATCGTAATAATTCCAATTTATCTTCCTCAGATGTTCACCATGCTCTTCTCGAGTGCGGGAGTAAATCAAGATGTCATCGATAAACACGATTACAAACTTGTCGAGATATGGCTTACACACCCGATTCACTAAATCCATGAATATAGCCGGCGCATTAGTTAATCCAAAAGGCATGACTATAAATTCGTAATGGCCGTATCTTGTTCTGAACGCCGTTCTTGAAATGTCTTCTTCACGAACTCTGACTTGATGATATCCTGATCTCAAATAGATTTTTGAGAAATAACTAGCCCCTTGCAATTGATCAAACAAGTCATCGATTCTAGGCAAAGGGTATTTATTCTTGATGGTCACACGATTGAGGTCACGATAATCGATGCACATTCGCATCGTGCCATCCTTCTTTTTCACAAAAAGTACCGGCGCTCCCCAGGGTGATGAACTGGGTCTGATGAAGCCTTTATCGAGGAGTTCCTGAAGTTGGTTCTTCAGTTCTTGCATTTCTGAAGGTGCAAGTCGGTACGGTGCTTTTGCTATTGGAGATGTTCCAGGTGTAAGTTCGATTTGAAATTCCACTTGTCTTTTTGGGGGCAATCCTGGTAGTTCATCGGGAAACACATCCGGATATTCTGAGACTATGGGTACCTCTTCCAATTTCTTTTCTCGGGGTGTCTCAACCAGATTTGCCAGATATGCTTGATCACCTTTGCGAATACACTTTCCTGCTTTCAATCTGGAGATTATTCTCATTGATTTGGTTTTCCTATCTCCAATGATTGTGTGAATCTTGTCGTCTGCAGACTTTAATTCCAACAGCTTTTCGGCACAACGAATCTTTGCCTGATGTCGCGTGAGCCAATCCATCCCAAGCACAATGCCGAATTCGCTTAATTCCATTGGAAGGAGTTCTAGATTAAAAATGGTATTCTCATGCTCTAAACGACAATCTCTAATTACTTTGGTGATACTAATCTTTGGGCCATTAGCAGTTTCTACTACATAAGGAATATCTAACTTATGTGTCGTACATTTTAGTCTAGGTACACAGGCAGAGGATATAAAACTCATATTAGCACCAGAATCAAATAGAATGCTAACAATCACATTATTGACAGAAAACATACCAGAGACCACGTCGTCATTCACACGTGCCTTTTCGGCTGTCATAATATAGAGTCGGGGTGTACCTTTTGAAGTTCCAGTGCCTTTGTTCTTATCATCCCTTCTGCTCTTGCCTTGCGGACATTCCGAGCACCTATGTCCCTTCTCTTTGCAGTAGAAGCAGACCACTGGTGATCGGCACTGCTGATGCGTGTGCCCTGCTTTCCCGCAATTTTTACAATTATCTGCCTGTGGCCTCTTGAAATCCCTATCATCGTTCCTTCTTCCTTGATCGTTTCTCCCGAATTTTCCTCTCCTACTATCCCTTCCCTTATCATTGAACTTTCTCTTATTCCCAGATGTATCTACTTTAATTCCCACTGTTCTGATCCATTCATCAGCCAGAGTACCCGTCAAGCTTATAGCAGATGCCAAGGTACTAGGACGTGCAGATCTCACGTCTGCCCTTATTTTAGGGCTTAATCCCGATACAAACCTCCTGACCTTGGATGTCTCGGAATCTGCCATGTGGGGCACCAAATTCAACAGCTCATTATATCTATTGATATAAGTCATATAATCGGATCCATTCATTCTCAGATTAATAAACTCATTTTCTAATCTCTCTGCTTCATTTTCTGGAATAAATTTCTCCATGACCATTGCACGAAAAGCTTTCCAACTCAAGCGATAAGCTTTATCCTTCCCAAGTCGATTGAACTCCACTTTCCACCAGTTTAATGCCGCTCCCTTGAAAGATTGGGATGCAAACCTTACCATATCCCTAGTAGCACAGTCACTGATATCCAGAGCAGCTTCAGTTTCCTCCAACCAATTCAGGGCATCAGTAGCTCCCTTATCTCCCCTGAATATGCTGGGTTTACAGGCCATGTAGGTCTTGTAGGAACATCCTCTTCTCACCTCATTCTCTGTTTTACGTTCTTTACTCCGAGATCTTTTTCTGGAGCGTTGCGGACGTTCTTCATGATCAGGACTGCGAATCCGACGGTTTCGGATCCTACTGTGAGCTGACGAGTCAGTTCTAGATTCAGCTGTTTGTGATCGAGATCTTGCAGACCCCTTCGATCTAGAAACAGCAGTTTTGCTTCTTGGCGGTTCACTGGATCTCTCTGAACCAACGTGCGTCTTTCCTTGCCTATTCTCCTTAGCGACCAACGAGGGAAACGCTTTAGAGATTCCTTGAGCTATAAGCTCCTGGAGTCTTTCTTCCTGTTCCATTTGTCTCAGTTGCTCAGACGTGAGAGGTTCTCTCACCTTACTATGAACGGAGAGATCATCACGATCATCTTCCTCATCATAATCATCTTGACGAGTTCTGCTCGTTCCTGCTTTCGACATTTCGCTGAAAGCAATACCAAATTGACAGATTTAACATACATTTGACTTAGTTGACAGGCATTAGTAATCAGAGTTTATATTCCTTTGCACATTCAAGTGACATAAGGAACGTTATAAACATAGGGTTGTTGCACTCCTTTGGGCTTTCCGGATCACCATCTTGTGGTTACCGACATATTTTACCATGTTATGACTATGATCAGAGTAAACTCGCATACACACAAGCTCTTAGGGGTGGTCTAAATAAACCAAACCTCCTAAAAATCACTATGTATCCTGACTTAATAATTCCTATAATACCCAAATATTATAGATAACATCAAACAACTTTTATTCCATAACAATAACACATTCGACTAGCGGTTCAATCGCTTTACAAAACAAAGCACACCCATATTCAAATCACACTGAAACAAAGTTTCACAAAAGGACACATAGTACATATCATACTATTTTAGTGAACACAACACACAAAACTTTAGCCATCACAGTTCCTGCTTCTCTCCTTGTTTCTAGTCCTTGCGTCTTCCAAATGATGTGAGATGTTTGATGTGGGATGACACCTTCTTAGCTTCTTCTGCCATTTTCTTTTCCTTCTTCAGTTGTTTCTCCAGCCTTTTGGTTAGAGCCTTGTTTTCTTCTCTGAGGGCTTCAATGACCGGGGAGTTTGGTCCTGAGTTATCCGCATACGGGGTTGGGGCAAAGACTGGACCGGGTCCTGAATAAGATGATCTGGGTAGGTCCTGATATGGTCCATATGGAGCATACAGGTAGGCAGAAGGCGGAAAAGGCATGTAGGACTGCTGCATCGGTGGGGAAGTCGAGTACTGGTATGGTTGTGGCGGATAATACGATAGCTGTGGTGGGTAATACGGCATACCCGTGGCATAGGGTTCCTGAATAGGTGTCGGATAAATGATAGGCTGTTGGAACCCAGGTGGTTGCTGAAAAGACGAATTCTGGTGATACGCAGGTGGCTGTTGGTAAGCAGACGGGGGTTGGCTGTTAGACCTTAGCAATTGGGGAAAACTGTAACGTTCAGATACGGGTTGACTGCTCTGGCCCTGCATCATAGCTGCTACGTACGGGTCCCTGATGTCGTTTTCCAAGGCTGTAATAGGATCATGTATTGGGACATCCACCAGATTTCCCATTTGAGGAAAAGTTGCCATGGGATCCTGTTGCATAGGAACCGATTCCTCGGGTCCTTCTTCAACATCTGCTGCATAGGTTGGGGAGGCAGACACATGTTGGGAATGATGCTCTGAGTGGTAGCTCACCGTGTGTCCTGCTGACACTGCAATTACCACATGTGGAATGGTCTCGTCAGCATCTTCTTCAGGCTCCTCTTCTGGGTCTTCTTGATCCGTTCCTACATCACGAGCATTCCATTCCGATGGTGCAATGTGAATGGTGTGGCTTGGACGCACCGACATCCTCGGTTTAGTGCTTCTTTTCTTAGGAGGCTTCGGTATATCCGTAGTCGATGCCGCCGGTGATGGAGTCTTCCTTTGAGTAGGCGCGGTAAAGTATCCTGAAAGGTCAGGGCTCATCGGTGGTACGGGTTGACTTGGTCCACCTTCATCCTTCTTGTTCTTGCTACTCTTGCTGCTACCACTGTTCTTGCTAACGGATTTTGAAGATTTTGCAAGGTTCCACATTTTTCACGAAAGTACCTGTGAATAAAATTTTAATATACAATGGGAGATATATATATATATATACATTTTTGTGCACTCCTAAAATTTCTTCAACTTATTTCATGCTAAATTCCATCCATTGAGTTCACTAGTGTACACATAAAATAACCGTCGGTATCCACGTGTCTATCAAACTCGTCATATCATGAGGTACCTGTGGGTAACAATGACAGCGTGCACTTTTGGTAATTGCTACCGACCTTACATCATGCTATGAGTAATTTAATATATCAGTTTCAACTTAGTGTAACACTTATCACGGAAGACCATTAGCATCAATGTGTCTATTAGGGTTCACCGAGTCTTAGTGCACCTGTGGGTAGGAATGGCAGTTTGCAAGGCTGTAACTTCTACCGACCTTACACTAAACCTCGATTACTACTAACATACAAATTTTCAGCCTAGATCAAAATTTGGTTCATGCAATACTTAGGGGTCCGACTAGGTTCAAGCTTAGGGCTCTATGAAGTCCTAGTTTGCTGGAACCTTTGGCTCTGATACCAACCTGTCACACCCCCCTCCGCCGCCCCCTGCCAGGTGCGGGGGAGGGTGTGGGACCGGCTGTCCGCATCAGTTCCCAAGGCACCAACTAAATATCAACATACAAGCACACATAACGGACATCCAGTCCTCACAATGAAACTCTAGGCCGACTCTAAATGAGGATGCGCTAAGCACCTCCTAGCCGTCCTATAGAATCGATAACCACCGGATATGACCCAGGACTGAACAAACGAAAGATACATTATATCAAAAGAAACATAGTCATAACAGATATAACAGATACATCAGAACAGAAATGTGATCTCAAATAATTAACTAATGAGGGAAGTCAGAGGACTCACAGTAATGAAGTCAGAAACAAGTTTCAACAGGGATTGCAATCCAAGATTCGCTAGAATATCCTATCTTCAGTGTCTAGCAACCTATCATAAGTATTATGTATATACAAGTCATATACCATGCTAACATGTCCAAAAACCATCTTAGGCCCAAAGTACCATGAAATACAGTCACTAGATCAACCGGTTCAATTTTTGGTTCATCTAAAAATCGACTAAACATTCTGTCATTTTCCTTCATAGGCGTATCGCCTGGAAATTTACATTTCTAGGCGGTACGCGTCAAATGGTAGTCCGAGTTCCTGATTTCAAATCCGGGCGTACCGCGTTGATATATTTATTTCTGGGCGGTACGCTGTAATCTGATATTCCGGTTACTGTCTTTGGTTTTCAGGGCGTACCGATCTACATGTACCCATATTGGGCGGTACGCCCCCATCAACGTTTTGGGGCCCGACTATTTTGTCTTTTAGTGACAATTTTCATATTTTGACGTTTTTGGGTCAAATTCGCTACTGGATCAGTAGAGTACCTTAATGGGGTTTGATTTAAGGTTCATTTATGGTCTAAATTCTAAACCAAAGCATAACCCCAATTTCCGAGCTTTCCATTTATGGTAAGTTTCATTGTTTCGATTCCCGTTTTGCCCAAGTATAATTAGGAACAGGTTTCTTATGGTTAGATGACCCATTTTCTTATTAGAAACACTGATCAACTCTGGATTCATGTGATCTTAACTTATAAAGTTTCCATTTATGGAAAGAAATCAACATGCATGCATAGAATGGTTGTACCATGTGAAGGAATTCTTGTACAATCGAGCTTTTCTGATTTCCTTGCCTTCTCCAGTCCCCAATCCAACTCCCAAGAGCAAATCTCTGATTGCATGCATGATCCATAACCAATTTATGAATGCATGATCTTAAAGAAACCCTAATTAACTTTCTTAAGCAAGAATCAAGACATTCTTACCTCGATTAACCTTGAATCCAGTTCTCACACACTTTGATCATCCCTATTTGCATATACACAGCTGCATTCATGAGAAACAAGGCTATGATCAAGGGTTTCCTCAAGTGTTCATGTGATTATTGTTGAAAAGAATTGAGTAAAGTCTTACCCTAGAAGATCCACCCTTCCTTTGGCTTGGAATAGAGAAGAGCAGGTCTCTGGAGCTCCAACAGAAGAGTTTGGCCGAGTATGAGCAGAGGTCACAGGTGCACAATGATATAAAGGCCAAACTCCTAGTTTTTAACGACCTGAGATCGAGGCGTACCGCCCCAAAACACTCAATCCTAGGCGTACCGCCTCAAACTGTTTTCCAGGAATTTTGAGTATTTCTCATTTGAAAATTCCAGCTTGGATCAATGTTTTAGACACAAAGGTTACAACACTGATGGTCAATTGGAAAAACTTGAGTTCGAACTTAAAGAGGAGAGACTTCTTAGGGATAAAAAAAATGAACAAATTAAGGCCCTCTTCTTGAAGATTCAAGAATCGAAGAAAAAACTTGATCTACTTATAGCTCATCTATCTGCAATTGGACCACCGTTACCACACAAACTTAATGCTCCGGCATCTACAGAGGTGAATTCTTTACATCACAACTTAATCATACTATTTTCAAGTACCTTATAATCACATACACTCTTGTTCATGAAGAACACAATCCGGATGAACTCTTGTTCCTGAAGAACACAAATAGATGCAAGTTCCTGGTACATAAGAATATATACTTCATGTAAGAACAAAGTTATGAGTTAAATGGGGCCCTGCTATGATTCATTGAAAATGTATGTTAATATGAAAAAATAGAGTATATACATAATCTGTATGAATAAAACTGGAACAACTTATGTTAGATTAAAAAAACAGAATAAATACTTTCATGATAGGTCTGCGTCATTATTCTGCTTTAACTTTTTACCAATTCAAAAACATTGTTCTAGGAAAATTCTAAGGAGAGTTTTGTTGGATCTAGCCACAACACTAATCATGCTGACATACACACAACGGTTAGTATTTGTCAAACTCATTATAGGTTTTATTGCTCATTTACATAAAGTAATTAATTGAACTGTAGGGCGTGAAATCGGTGGTCGATCAACCTCGTCTGAAGCGGTTGAAAAGAAAAAGGTAAATATTTGCCAGTCAAGTTTCATTTCGTTCAATAGTTTCACAGTAATATGTTTGGTAATGTCATGTAGTCCCATTTTAAATGTTATTTGGTACCTCAAACACTTGGGCCAGCTAGGGATTGTTGGAACAAATGGTGAGATGTGTAGCAAACAAAGTTCAACTGACTTTGAAGTTGATCTGGAACTTAATGTGATCTTCATCCGGATGTTTTAAGTTCATCTTGATATCTAATGTTCATCTGGAAATCAATTGAACTGTAGGACCTGATGACCCATACTACTTGCAATAAAATGGCACTCCTCAGTCCATATCTATCATGGTGGTAAGTATTTCAAAATTGCTATATATATTATGATCAATTTCCATAACCTAATTATCAATTATATGTTTTGGTATAGGAAGGAATACAATAAAAAATGGTCCTAATTAAGCTCAAATCTGGACAGTTGAAGATGAAGACCACGTACGCGGTAGTGTTGTTGACTTGTAATTGAATTAGATTGAGAATAATGCTTGTATGTAGTGTAATTTTCTTTAATTTTTTATTTGTATTGACTTGTAATTGAATTTTATTTGATTTGTAATTAATATTTTGTAATAGCTTTTAAATTGGCCACGCGTATAGCAAGGACCCATCTGATTTCAACAACCTTTTGGTTACTTTTTCTTCTTCCCAAATATATGTGGCTAAAACACAAATATACGTGACCATATAATACCAAAGGCCACGTTTTTTATATTTTAATGTGGCCGTTGCCACCCTTTGGCCACCCGTATTGAGACAAAATGTATGATTTCAACTACCCTTTGGCCACTTTCTTTTTCCAAATATATGTGGCTAAAACACAAATATACGTGACCATATAATACCAAAGGTCACGCTTTTTATATCTTAACGTGGCCGTTGCCACCATTTGGCCACGCGTATTGGGACAAAATATCTGATTTCAACTACCCTTTAGCCACTTTTTTTTTCCAAATATATGTGGCTAAAACACAAATATACGTGACCATATAATACCAAAGGCCACGCTTTTTATATTTTAATGTGGCCGTTGCCACCCTTTGGCCACGCGTATTGGGACAAATTTATGATTTGAGCAACCCATTTGGACACGTTATTTCATATCATATGTGGCTAAAACACAAATATACGTGACCATATAATACTAAAGGCCACGCTATTCATATTTTAACGTGGCGGTTGCCACCCTTTGGCCACGCGTATTGAGACAAAAATTATAATTTCAGTAACCCATTTGGCCACGTTTTTTTATAACATATGTGGCTAAAACACAAATATACGTGACCATATAATACCAAAGGCCACGCTTTTGATATTTTAACGTGGCCGTTGCCACCCTTTGGCCACTTGTACTGTGACAAAATGTATGATTTCAGCAACCCTTTGGCCACGTATTTTTATAATGTATGTGGCTAAAACACAAATATACGTGACCATAAAATACCAAAGGCCACGTTAAAAAAACACATGTGGCCGTTGGGACCCTTTCGCCACGCTTTTCTGAAGAATTGTTTGATTACAACAACAAATATTGGTACCCTTTAGCCACGCTTATAGGTGGCTTCAGCCACTGATATTGTAACGTGGCCGTAGGGTACATATGGTCACGGCACCTATGGTGTCGGTTGGAATGGAAAAAAAAAACGTGACCAAACACCTTTTGTCATGGTTTTTTTCCGTGGCCAAAGGTGAATTTTGACGTAGTGCAATCTGTTTGTCCTCTTGTGATTAGACTCGTCCTTCCATAACTTTGAGTGACATATATCGAATATAACACACTGATCACCATGATCAAGATATTCTGTTCCAAAATATGTAAAACATAAAAAAAAATCAGAATACTATTAGTTAATAAAAATTAATAAATAAACTAAGAATATCATATTAAAATACCAAACCTTTAGAGATGCCTTTATAATCATCTACTTCGTTATTAGGCTCAACGTCAACCTCCTCGTCTGAATTTAAATCAACCATACGTATCGGAGATAACAGAGTCACTTTTCTTTTCCCATTTCTAATAGAAGCTCTTCATACGGAAAAAGAAGAAGATGCAGCTAAAAGATAATATAAATAAATTAATAATTCAAAATAAAACTAATTTATCAAAGCTAATTTGTAATTTATATGTAATAGTAGATGATCGAAATTAATGATACCAGTTGAATTGTCGTTTAATAAAACGGTAGGGGGAGCGTTAAGGACTTGTAAAGCGAACGACATATTTGAAGATAGTTGCAACCTCTTATTCTTCTTTTCTGCCAGTGCCAACTTTCTTTTAAATCTATTTTCCTTCGAAGCATTTGCGGAATCACCTTTAAGTTGCATTCAACAAAATTAACACATTAAATAAGTTTAAAAAATTACGATGTAAGTTTATTTAATTATAAGTACTTTTACCAATAACTTCATTATTATTCATCCCACTTGATAAAGGAGTAGGAAGATATGTAGAAGCAGTTATCCCTGAAACGACAAAATTATTTCGCGATTGAAGTGCACCTAAATATAAAACAAACACGTTAAATATTCTTAAACAACTGAAAGATGTAATTATATATGAATAAATTATTATATTATACAATCAAAATCTAAAGATGAATAGTAGACTTTTAGTTTTTTTTAAATTTTAGCCACGTGGCTTTGGTGCTTTGACGCTTTCTACCCCTAAGCTTTTATGATTTGTTCTTTTTCTTTTTAACGTAATAGTAAACTTTTAGTTTTCATAGTTTGGCCACATTGTTTCATACTCTTACTTTTTGTACCGTTTTGTTGTCTTCTACTTTGGCCACAAAATTTTTAACTTTTATACTTTCGTTTTTAGTATACTTTTATAGTTATATACTTTCACCACAAGACTTTTAGACTTTTACGTTTTATACTCCTTAATTTTTTAATCCTCTGACTTTTAAACTTTTACGTTTTATACCACTTAACTTTTTGTACTTTCGTTCAGTATACAAATTCAACCCCGCAGCAACGAGCGGGGTGGGTAAACATCTCGTTACTTACAACGTGAATTATAAATTAAAAACATACCATCTAATAGGTCACTAAGTGGAGATCTATAGGTAGGTGTAGGACCACCAGTAAAACAAACCGGAGAAGCAGTACAACCTAGAGAAAAATAAAACAAATTCAATTAAAAAACATTAAAAATATTGATAATTATTAAAATATATTAGTATTATTTAAAATAGATTGCTCTTACGGTTTGATCTGTCAGTTAAAGCTACTGAAGAAGTTGGTTTATTGACTTCTAAGGACTTGGATGAATTCTCATAGACGTGAAATTTTTCATGTTTCCGATCGACCATTAACTTTTTCCTTCTCTCCCTGTTTTGTCTAGCATAATTTGAATAATTATTAGTGCTAACCGAAAATTATAAACAAATAAAAAAATAAATACAGTCTGAAAATTAAAAAAAAATTGATAATCTAATAAATTGAGATAGATTTTAAACGCATACACCATTTGTTATGTTATTAAGAGGAGGTCTATAAGTACTATTTGCTGAAGGTAAAAAACATCCAGGTGTTGATAATTGTTGAGATTTTCTTCTTCTTTTTATATCCAACAGATTTTTCCTGTGTTGTCTATTTTGTTTTGAAATGTTTAAATAATGAATTCTACCATGTGAAATGTAAGACAAAGGAGGAACATAATTGTTTATGTTCACTTGTGAAGAAGAGGACATTTGGATAATCCCATTTGTTTCTCTCTGTGTTGACTGTTACATCAGAATTTTCCTTTTTCCTTTTTTTTCTTTGTTATCCATACCTGTTTAAAAAACAAAACATGAAAAATTACAAACCGAAGTAAAAGCTAGCCGAGTAAGAATGAAACAAAAAAACCTTAATAATCATGTATTTATTAATATAAAGATAATTATGGAAGGCTATAAAGGAAATTAATGAGTAAACAATCACAATTAATATAAATTTAGAAAAATAAATACAAAGTAAGGATTTTTATGGAACTAATTCAGGAAATGAAGTTACAAATTTGAAAACGATTTTGTAAAAAAAAAATGGCAGCATTTTGTTATTTTATAACTATTTTGATCCATTTTGTTAAACTCGAATTAATTTACGTATTTATAAATTCGTTAGTTTAAAACTATTTTAAAACACAATAAATTTTCGTTTTTTAATATATTTTGTTAAATTCAAAATTTTATGGAACTAATTCACGAAATGAAGTTACAAATGTGAAAACGATTTTGTAAAAAAAAAACTGGCGGCATTTTGTTATTTTAAAACTATTTTGATCCATTTTGTTAAATTCGAATTAATTTACATATTTTTAAATTCCTTATTTTAAAACACAATAAATTTACGTTTTTTAATCTATTTTGCTAAATTCGAATTTTAAAAATATTTTTTTAAATACGTATTTTTAATAATTTACAAAACAATCAATTAATCCTATGGTTAAGTATTAAAACAGTTTATTTATACACTTTACAGAATGAATATTATAATAACATCATTATTATCACCTCATAAAGTGACTCAAAATATCTCCTAAATGTAATATGAACAACTTTTATAAATATATATGCATATACTGATTGTTATAAACAATGATTGAATTTTAGGTGCAAATGTATATACGTGATTTCTTTTATTTCTAAGTTGTACAAATTGCAGACAAAACATGTATTTTGAAACAGAAACATATCTGTTGAATGGTCACTTCATCAAAAAAAATTGAAAGGAGAGACGAATCAACCAAAGAAGATTAGTGATGTGAGAAGATGATGAATGCAGATAATAAAAAAGTATGAACTATATATAGGAGATTGAAGTGTATAATTTATGGAAGGATATAAAATAAATTAATGAGTAAATAAACACAATTAATTTAAATTTAGAAAATAAATGGAAAGTTAGGATTTTATGGAAGTAATTCCGGAAATCTTGTTAGTAACAATGCCGATGATATCTTAAACGATTAGAAAGTGGGAAAAAATCAGTAACAAATAAATTAACAATCAATAAATAAAGTAAAACACTTTAACGACAATCTTACCAATAGATACACTCTTATCGATCTCCATGTCCAGTATATTCTGAAAGTCGGCGAACTCAAAAATAGTCACTAGTCCGCTCCAATTGTCACAACGTTGAATCTCAGTGTTGTTGTTCATACACACCTTTATAGGATTACGAATCACCTTCAAATTTCCCCTATTCTCGCCCAACGTTGCTTTCCTGATCACCAGAACCTCCCCCTCATTGAAGAACCGTTCAAAACAGGCAAACCATTTGGCCAAACAATTAGACTGGACTCTTTCACCCTGCAACAAAATTATTAAATTTCAAAAGTATATATAGTAAAAAATTAATGACTTAGTTATGATTAAATAAAATTAGAAACTACTACCTCTTCATCAGACATAACCATCTCAATCGAGTATGGTTTGCTTTTATCTTTATTATCGGTTCTTCTCCAAACCCTTAGAACACGCAGTTTGAGAACAAAATTCTCACGCCTCACGTTCAAATCTTTTATGAGGTGATAGGTTTGAGTTGCCATTGAAACTGAAAAAAATCAAAAACAATGTTAAATACTTCATATACGATCAATGATCAAAGAATGAACATTGTAAAATAGAACTAATGTGAGAAAAGGAGAAAGAAACTTACAGTATAGGTAGATAGAAAACTTGATATCGAATTGTGAACTGTGAGCTGGAATGCCAATTTCGATAATATATATAGATGCACAGAACTTATTTAAAAAAAAATCATCATTTAAAATTTGAAGTTATCATACAAATTAATATTTTTAAAATCATATAAAATACATGATGTTGGGCTATATTTATTTGAGGCATGAACATTAGTTTTGGGCTAGCTTGTTATTAGTTTTGGGCTTTGTTTAGTTTGTGTTTTAGGCCATGTGGGCCGATTATTTGTTTATGATTGGGCTTATTTAGAGTTTATGATTGGCCCATGTGCTTGTAAGAGGTGGTATAAATACCACCTCATGTTTATGATTCAAGTAAGCTTTGAATACACATTTACGATTTTCTTCTTACTCTTTGGCGTTTACGATCAGGGTTTCATAGCTTCAAGATAGTAGGTTTCTTCATTCAAGATTCAATCTTTACCTTAGATTGAGTCTCTTCTTCTACTATTCTTCTTGAATCGATCACATACGAGGATTCCACTTTCGTTTGTGATTTGATATCGTGTATTTGGTTAGATTTCGGACCTACA
>JBCNJP010001802.1:0-20000 GCA_039602395.1 Deinandra increscens subsp. villosa | reverse complement strand
TTTATTGATGATTATTTATAGCTGTATTCATAATGCTTCTTGGCAACACCTCTCAATTCATTTGAAACTATATTCTTAATGTTTTACAAGTGGGCTGTTTTAACTGGAAAAATGATAATTAGAGTTTTCGTTTTCTTCCTGATGCCAACATAGTCACGTCTCATTGTATGACTCTGCTGGTTATCTATATTTGTTCAACTAATAATGTTCCACTATTATTGCTCTTCGATTCGCCTATTATGTACCAGGTGTATGTAGAGCTTTCTTTTGTTCAAATTAGATGATTGTAGTTCTGATTGTAGTTGAAGTGGAGATCGCATTACATATAGAAGATGGACGAGTTTTTTGGTCCACCCTACTTAAATCATCATGCACCACATCACAACAACAATGTGCTGGTCTCATTTTTCACCAGCTTAAAAGGAAGGTATGCATGTGCTGATTTTGGCTGTAAATGAGTCAGATTCATTTTTAATATTTCCCCAAGGTTACCTACTACAATTTAAATATGATTTCCTTATATACAGATTTAATTGTTTTTATATCACAATCATACCTATAACTTTTGGTTCAAATACCACAAGGACAAACTTTTATACATTATGGGACTTCAACTTGGCACATGTTTAATCCCTTATTGAAGTCTACATGTTCAGATGGTAGGTGTACATGTTTCATTAAATTATTTAATCATAGATACTTTTTTGGTTGGTTATGATATATTGTTTTCGTCTGTTGTGTAATATGTTCCTTTCTAACAGTTGCACTTTTTTGGTGACAGTGGCAGGACTGAACCAAAAGATGGTAGAATAAGGCTGGTCAAATACTTATATGGTAAAATAGTATTAAACTATCAATCAAACACTTTCATTGAAACAATCTCTTATTTATGGTGCATGATGGTTTCTTGTGAATGGCTTACATCAGGTGGCCTTACTAGAAGAGCAAAAGAGTCACTAGAGGAGGATCATATCAATGAAACTGTGGAGACAAACCCAAATTCATAGGTTGATGGAAAACTACACATTAATGATTTTGAACCTTTTGTTAGCTCTCTTGTTCCATTAATTGAAATTGTTAATTTGCAATTCTGTGAATGGAGCTCAGATTTGTGCTTTTGCTGATGCTTTTGGCTGTAGGTATGAATTCAATAGTTAATCTGAGATTACTTGTGTTTATTCTTCCTTATGGAGAAAGTTTTAATCCAAGTTTGAAAAAGAAATTGAGGTACCAAGAACACTCAAATTTTGTATTTTTTTTATATTTTATATCATGTTGTTCAGTTAATTATCTATTTTTCCAACAGTTTATCTGTCTTCTGATGCGCTTGACTTCGAGGACTGTAACAGTTCTCTCAAGCAATGGGCTTCTTTTCTTCACCCAGATACAAAAAATGGTCACATTTTTAAAGAAATTATTGTGTATCAGCAATGGGCCTCTTCTTTTAATAAGTCAAAATAAATTATTGTGTATCAGGTTAGTTTGTTTAGCAAGTTTATAGTTTTACAATGTTTATTTTTTCTAATTTACAGGTAATCGCATATGATCTGTGCTCACCAGCTCCTTTTTGAGTAAAACATCACATGTATGTTGCTAATTTATGGTTGTTACATAATAGCATTGCGAATTTGGCAATAAAGAATTAAAATTTGAATTATTACACTATGTTGTTCTCTAGGCTGCCAGTTTGACCATAGAAGTCACAACCTGGAGGGAGGTGGTGTAGATGGTTAATGAGCTGCCAGTTTGGCCATATAAAACTCCAAGTTCATAAATCTCTACCTCATCCGATTAAGGTAACTTTATTATCATATAGCATAAAAGTGAATGAGTAAACACGTGATATAAAATTAGGAATTTTTTTCTGTAGGAAACATTGCAACCATGGCTTTAGTTGTTATTGCCCCTAAACGATTCGTTCTTATCATTGCCAATTTTAAAAACTGCTTTTTCATATAAACCAAACTTTTAGATTTTGTTTCTATTATATATACTAAATAATACAACTAACAGTACCTGTGATTTAATATCAACATTATTTTTATGTGGAATGAAATTATGAAAACAGATATTATATATTCATTTCTAATGCAACTTCCAAGTGGATTGAGATGCATTTGTTAAATTATTAAGTTCCTGTATTTTTTTTTTGTAGCTTTGAATTTTTGAAACCTTTTATAATTCATAGATATGAATTTAGGAACCTTTTTATGATCATGTATATGAATTAAGGAACCTTTTTAAGATCGTAAGATAAGAATTTGATGTCATAAAGAAGTCAAAGTTCTTACGAATCATTTTCTTTCATAATAGGATTAGTAAGAGGTCATTTCATGTTTGATTAAACATCTTAATTTTTAGTGATGATTGAATTACATTGGGTCATATTTAACGTACCTGGAAATACTGTCTATTTTTTTTTTCTCTTCTGGTTATATTGATGTTATGATGATTTCAAATGCAATATTATGTGGCAATTCTGGTGTTCTTTGAAGACATTTTTTATGAGTTTTGTTCCTTTTATATTTGTAAGATATTGTCGTTTTACATTGTGTCATGTATAATGTGCTTATAAAATTTAACTCATATTATAGACTGGTGGTTGTCGTGATGCTTTGTGTTATTTATAATGTTTCTAAAGAATGTTACGCGTATCATAAAATGTATCGTGAACTGGTCGTCCGACGCAACGTGCTGGTAACTTAAACATAACATTGTTTTTATAGGGGTGCATTATTCATAGCAAGTAAAAGAGGCTAAATTTTGTAGGCATGTAAGTAAAAATTATGTAATCTTGCTATCCCCATAGAAAGTGGTATGTAGAAGAAGGAAGTTAGAGTGCCAATACATTTTCTTGCGAACTTTCATGATTCCAAACACATATTTTTAATTATCTATCAAACATTGAACATTTGGTGTGTTTCCACCAATGAACGCGCATATACATCATTATAAGTTGACACCGGACCGCATCGCATTAAAAAAACGAATACCTCGATGTAAATTGTCGTGCCGCCATAACAAGCGAAGGGAAGACGAATAACACGCTATACACTGTCGCCGTCGCAACGCGCGGGCACACGGCTAGTATATATATATATATATATATATAGGGTGAGGTTCATTGTAGACACTTTCACATGTGAAATAGCTCTTTTTCACATGTGAAATGCTCTAAACAATTAGAATAAGGAAAAAAAGGAAAAAATGAAATTATCATAACCATTAGATCAAGAGATCTAATGGTGAAAAAGGGTGTCTACCTGTCTACACTTATGGGGGTGTCTACAATGAACTTTTCACTATATATATATATATATATATATATATATATATATATAACATTTTGAATTGATAACATTTTGAATTGTGTTGCAGAAATGAACTTTCAACATCGCAGCCATCAGGCACATCAAATCATCCAAATCGAATGATAAATCCAAGCAAGAAATCAAGCTTATTCCAAACTTATTTGAAAATCACAGATCAAGCATCAAAGTATTAAAAACACTAATAATCATCGCCTCAAGGGCTCATCTAACATTCCATCTTCATTTCCCTAAGGCTCAGATGTTGAAGTGGACCAAAATACGGCCAGCAGTTGCGTCAAGGCACCACGCCGCCACCAGATACATCATAAAAAGTCAAGAATATCATCACCACATCCGGATCCGGCAAGAAGCTGCATCGTGACAGCCTCAACTGAAAAAAAAAGTTTTGGGGTGTCTTAGAAACCGTAAATAGAAGAAGTAATCAGAGACTTGAAGGGGTACTTAAACGGGAAGTAAAAGCATCATATCGTTTGGCGGTGACCGGATTCCCCATAAAAAAGAAACCCTAAAACCCAGCGCCGATGAAAGAACAGATTCACCATCTAAATGGCAAGATCACACAGAAATCACACACAAACTCAAATCTGAGAAGGCTAGGTTCAAGCGGTGGTTGCAATAAACATGCTTCGCCGCCACCACCACCATCATCGCCTAAAAGCCACTAAAGTTCTAGCAACCACATGGCAAATCGGCCATAACCCGGTGATTGAAGCATCGCCGATTAGATAGAAACTTATGCCAACAATTATGATTTGTGGCGGATTAGATATAGTTTTAGAGGTGATTGTGTATTTTATAGAGAGAAAACCGGCCAAGTAGATAGCACTACGTCAAAATTCACCTTTGGCCACGGAAAAAAACCGTGACAAAAGGTGTTTTGTCACGTTTTTTTTTCCATTCCAAACGACACCATAGGTGCCGTGACCATATGTACCCTACGGCCACGTTACAATATCAGTGGCTGAAGCCACCTATAAGCGTGGCTAAAGGGTACCAATATTTGTTGTTGTAATCAAACAATTCTTCAGAAAAGCGTGGCGAAAGGGTTCCAACGGCCACATGTGTTTGGTTAACGTGGCCTTTGGTATTTTATGGTCACGTATATTCGTGTTTTAGCCACATACATTATAAAAATACGTGGCCAAAGGGTTGCTGAAATCATACATTTTGTCACAGTACGCGTGGCCAAAGGGTGGCAACGGCCACGTTAAAATATCAAAAGCGTGGCCTTTGGTATTATATGGTCACGTATATTTGTGTTTTAGCCACATATGTTATAAAAAAACGTGGCCAAATGGGTTGCTGAAATTATAATTTTTGTCCCAATACGCGTGGCCAAAGGGTGGCAACCGCCACGTTAAAATATGAATAGCGTGGCCTTTGGTATTATATGGTCACGTATATTTGTGTTTTAGCCACATATGATATGAAAAAACGTGGCCAAATGGGTTGCTGAAATCATAAATTTTGTCCCAATAAGCGTGGCCAAAGGGTGGCAACTGCCACATTAAAATATAAAAAGCGTGGCCTTTGGTATTATATGGTCACGTATATTTGTGTTTTAGCCACATATATTTGGAAAAAAAAAGTGGCTAAAGGGTAGTTGAAATCAGATATTTTGTCCCAATACGCGTGGCCAAATGGTGGCAACGACCACGTTAAGATATAAAAAGCGTGACCTTTGGTATTATATGGTCACGTATATTTGTGTTTTAGCCACATATAATTGGAGAAAAAAAAAGTGGCCAAAGGGTAGTTGAAATCAGATAATTTGTCCCAATAAGCGTGGCCAAATGGTGGCAACGGCCACGTTAAAATATAAAAAGTGTGGCCTTTGGTATTATATATATGGTCACATATATTTTCTTAATTACAATTAATTATATATTAATTAATTAGTATAGAGAAACCTTAAAAATCATATATTATAATTAAAAATTAATGTACATACACTAATCATGACGCTGTTCAAAAAGATAACATACGACACTAGCTAATCAAAGTTTAATTTCTATAATAATTAATTATAATTTCTTGTCCGTGCTGATCAGCTGCTTCTGCTGGTGCCGTGTGATTTTTCTATTTATCACATTTTGATTCTTCAGCTGGTTTGGTGCTACGTACACTACTTTCTGCATCTTTTTCCGATCATTATTTACCTGGAAACATGACAAATAAAACCGATCAGATATATATAATATATATATAAAGTTAATTAATTAGCGGATACGATTAATTAATGTAGTAATTACCTGTGGTTGTTCCAATACTTTTTGAACCGTAGAATGATCAACCGGCTGTGATCTATCTGACTTGTTATTAGAATGAAGGATCATTCGGTTCATCGGCCATGCAATAATATATTTATTTTCAACCTCCGAAAGCGTTGTTTTACCATCTACTGGGAATGGTAAAAATGTTGCACCCTTTTTGACCTGATAAACTCTAATTCTACGGCAACCAGGAGCTAATGGACTTCCATGAATCTTCTCATCTTTTTGTTTTGGTAATAATTCAGCCATTCCCACGACGTTCAGTGGATCCCATTCCATGTGCAACGTCGCAGTTTGGCTCCCCTGATCAGAAGTGACATAATAATAATAATATTATTATTAATTATAGCATATATATAAACAATTAATTAATTAAAGTAAAAAATAGAATACAAAAATTGTGGTATATACTAATCTATACCTCTTGGATTACTGGCTGCAGATCGGTAGCAGCTGCAATGGCATCATAATTATTTGGTTTTTCCAACTGAAGATCACTCTTCTTAGGAGGTACTTCACGAGCTGCAGGTTTTGCATGTCTCTTATTCTTTTCCTAAATTGACACCATGTAATTAACTGATTAGTAACATATATATTAATTAACGATAACGTCAAAGCGATTTGTCAAATTTCTAAATTAATTATATATATATATATATACCACTTCCTGCTCTGATGCCCCAGCATCACTGGCTGCAGCAGCTGCTGCTTCTGTCATTTTTCTCTTTCTCACCTAAAGACAGCATCAGCATTTAATTAAATGATCATATAGCAATTAGTTATAAGGGAAGTACACAACTGTGTAAATTAAAATAGTTACCCTTTCCTTTTGCGACGCTGTTGTAGATGGAGGAGTGTGTTGTGATAGAGTCGCAGAAGAGACCTACAATTCAATTAATTAATAAAATCATATCGATCATAACCGGCTAAACATTAGTTAACTATCCTGATGAACTTTAACTATCCTGATGAACTTATCATAGCCGGCACAGTTAATTATTAATTATATTCCGGAACAACTCTAACTATCCTGATGAACTTTAACTATCCTGATGAACTTTACCTATACTGCTGAACTTTAACTATCCGGATGAACTATAACCAACACGGTTAACTATAACTAGGGACGCATGTTCATCCAGATGAACTAGCTAGAATCTTCCGGATCAACTCTAACTATCCCGATGAACTCTAACTATCCTGATGAACTTTTTACTATCCTGATTGAACCTTACCTATCCTGAGGAACTTTAACTATCCGGATGAACTCTAACTATCCGGATGAACTATAAGTAGAGACGCATGTTCATCCAGATGAACTAGAATCTTCCAGATCAACTCAAATTCAGAACTGTTTCAAATCCGTACCTTATCGGCCGACCTTTGAGATGAGTTTGATTGAGTAGATTGTTTCCGCGATGTATTGCGCGCAGAATTGATCATGTCCTACGTACAATTAATTCAATTAGTTAATTAATTAATATATATATATATATAAGTTTGTCCCTTACAGACGCTCTATGAACTTGTTTATCTTGAATCACAGACTTCCATAGCCGCCATAAGCTTATTAATTCTCTCATCCTGTGATTATGTGGCCCAATATGCTTTCGATGGATGTATCCATTTGAAAGGTGTATGAAGGTAATTAAGGGCCACGTGAGAAACAAAACTTATCCAGAAGGGTGCATTGCTGAGGAGAACATTGTAGAAGAAACGATTGAGTTTCTCAGCGAATACCAAAAAAACATCACAACTATTGGTGTTCCAACTAAAAAGCATAGCAGTGCGGATGGAAGTCCTGGGTCAGCTGGTAGATCAGTTGAAGTCTCTCCAGAGCTCCTATCGAAAGCGCATTTATTTGTGTTGCTAAATACGCCTGAAATTGAGCATTATATCGAGTAAGTAATTTAGATTATTAACCTTTTTTTATCTGTTTAATTAATTATAAACTTTTATAGATAACTTCAATTCATGTAATTGCAGAGAACACATGAAATTTTTGGAAAAGGAACATCCTGGTAGTAGACTAAATAACCTGACTAAGAAGCAGAGCACAACATTTGGTAAATGGTTACGCAACAAGGTCAGCTAAATTTGCTTATTGCTTTAATTCCGGATGAACTGTAACTTTCCTGAACAACTGACCTGAGTTGTCCGGAACAACTCTATTTTCTATCCGGATGAACTATAACCTTCCTGGTGAACTGAAACTATTTTCTTATAGTTTTAATTCCGGATGAACTGTAACTTTCCGGAACAACTGACCTGAGTTGTCCGGAATAACTCTATTTTCTATCCGGATGAACTATAACCTTCCTGGTGAACTGAAACTATTTTTCTTATAGTTTTAATTCCGGATGAACTGTAACTTTCCGGAACAACTGACCTGAGTTGTCCGGAATAACTCTATTTTCTATCCGGATGAACTATAACCTTCCTGGTGAACTGAAACTATTTTTCTTATAGTTTTAATTCCGGATGAACTGTAACTTTCCGGAACAACTGACCTGAGTTGTCCGGAACAACTTTATTTTATTTTTGGAAGAGCTATAATCTTCCTATTCCTAATGAACTCTCCTGATGAACCTACTATGAATTTCAGGTTGAAAAGGAGATGGCGGAGTCCCCAGAAACTATATCAGAGACCGTTAGGTGGATTTCACATGGTCCGCACAGAAGCGTGAGGAAATATGAAGTATATGACATCAATGGCTATTCATTTCGTACAAAATTTCGAGACGGTAGGGTTTACCAGAACAGCGGGGTTGGTGTAGAGGTAAATGACATGCACATCTCTAACGAGGTCTTAACCTATGGAAAAAAAACCTTACTATGGGGTTTTAAAAGAGATATGGCTACTAGATTACCATATTAAAACCATCCCTCTATTTATGTGCGACTGGGTTGAGAATACACAGGGGGTCAAAAAAGATAGTCTTGGTTACACTTTGGTCAACCTTAAAAGACTAGGTCACAAGGAGGACCCGTTCATTTTCGCGTCACAAGCACAACAGTTGTTTTACGTCAAAGACCAGCTGGATAAAAAACTGCATATTGTCTTTATGACACCTCCCAGAAATTACAGAGATTATTATGAAGACGATGCCAATGAAGAATTTAGTACGGTAGTTTTTCCTCACAACGATAATGTATTGCCATCCGTAGATGCACGTCACAATGTTTACCATAGAGCTGACTGTACTGGAATGATATTACGAAAAACCACCGATTAATTGATCATCATTGTAATGTTTTTGAATCTTAGCAAACTACAGTATCAACAATATTTGTTTTTTTTCTTTATGTATTCTGGAATATATATTATGGATCTTAATTTTGAGTCAAGTGTTTCCTTTTTTTGATTGTGCCTGCAGGTCTCCTCTCTTTGACCAAACCAGAGTCAATAAAAGTCAAAAATAAACAAACAAAATCAACTGCTGCTTTAACAAACACAATTACATACATAATCCAAAGGTTATTTTTCCATTAATACATTGATCTATAAAATTACAACTGAAAAACTACTAACTTAAAATGGAGAAGAAGCGGCTGAAGAAAAATCCCTCTTTGCTTTCTCACATGCACTTGCTTCTGATCAAGTGAAAAGAGAGAACAAGTCCCTCTTTGCTTTCTCACATGCACTTGCTTCTGATCAACTGAAAATGGTGAAGAAGTGGCGAAGAGAAATCGGGTTCATGGGGCCAAAAGGGAGAGAAGCACCTGAAGAATACATGTGCCCTTACTGCTGACTGTTATAAAATTACACAATAACTTAAAATCTGCTCGCAGTAAAGCATTTGTATGAACCATTAGAGACTCCTCGTCTCCATGGTTTCCACAATAACTTAAAATCTGCTCGCAGGAGATACAGAGTGCAATCTTTCCCTGCACAAGATAAAATTACCAAATCTAAGACGAAAATTTCAATCGAATTGGACGAAAATTTCCCTGCACATGATAACTTACCGTTTTCCACATACGGATGATGCCAATTCCACATTTTTTGCCGTCGATGATGGACGAAAAACAGAGAGAGAAAGACTGGGAGAAAAGGGTCATGGTGGAGATGATGATGAAAACTGATACAGAGATAGTATATATCGATACTCTAGGGGCGTGGTAGATGGAGATTTGAAAGATAAAGTAAATGAAAAAGTAAATGAAATAATCATGATTACAAGCGCCGTCGACTGTTGGTATTCTTTTAGCCACCTAAAATTAATATACCGTGACCATTTGTCATAATTTGTCACGCAACCAATGTTTTAATATGAGTGGCCATATCACAAGATAATCAAACATGATAAACATATATTATAACCATCATATATATATTATAACTACTAATATCATAACTAAATAAACATATAAACTATTGTTCTTAATTTGTTCATAATTAAACATACACATCCATTAATTAATAATCCGGATCACTGCAATCTTCGGATATGTATGATCCTGATGAACTTGCATCGTCATCATCATGATCATCATCATCATCATCATCTTCTTCTTCTTCATCTTCTTCATCTTCTTCATCTGCTTCATCTGCTTCTTCATGATCTTCTTCATCATCTTCTTCATCTTCATCTTCTTCATCTTCTTCTTCATCTTCTTCTTCGGGTTCATTGAATTTTGTATCAAGGACACGAAATAATTTCGCTGTCTCAACATGGTAGGCAAAACAATCAGGAATCTTCTGCGCATATAGTTGCTTCAGGATGTTCTCATCGTTGTGTTTAATCACAGATTTGTGGGACTTGAAGGATCTTCTTCTCCTGTTACTGTAAACCAAAAAAATACGGTTATGCTTCACATACCAGTAATTAAGGGAGCGTTGATTATCGGCCATTTGATACAAGAATTGGTGTAAACGAATTGGTGTAGAGAATTTGAGAGAATTGGTGTAGAGAATTTGAGATCAAGAAAGGGATGGCGGTAAAAAGGAAAATAACAATGATGATGATATATAGGGTAGCAGATTTTAACCCGCTCGAATTAATGGTACAATTGAAAAAAGCGCGTTGTTTTAGAGGGAAACAAATCTTCTATTTTTCGCCACGCGTTTAATATTTTACCGTGACCATAAAATAAATTTTTGTCACTCACAACCTACCATTTAGTCACGGTTAATATATGTGGCCATAGGTAATAGATTTTTGTCACTCACAACCTACCGTGACCATTAGTCATCTAATATTTAGTCACACAACCTAATAACAGTGGCCATATGTACTAGCTTTTAGCCACATAACTAAGTAAAAAGCGTGGCCATTGCTCACATTTAGCCACGCATAAATAGTTTTGTTTTCTTTTAATTTACTAAGTAATAAAATCTACTCTTCCGTCACACAACATTATTTAAGCGTGGCCATACATTCCTTTTTGGTCACACGAATAAAAAATCATAAAAATTCCGTGGCCGTTTGGTGCATTTCGCCACTCTTTTTTAAGTGTGACAAATAAGTGCCACATGTTTTTGTAAAACAGTGGCTAAAGCCACTGCACCTGATTGTTGTTGTCACATAAACAAAAAAATACGTGGCTAAAAGGGTCCAAAGGCTATATATTTGGCCACGGGTACAAAATATGTGTGGCTAAAACGAGAATTTCTTACCTTTGGCCACGCTTTTTTCAAAACAGTGGCTATGCGTTATCAAAAAAACCGTGGCCAAAGCCATTTTTTGACGTAGTGTCAGAAGTGGCTGTCTCTTGGTCAATTTCAACTAGCTCCTTTTCAAGGACATACTCCTTGTCTTCATAACGAAGGGCCATTTTGATGTTATGCATCCAGTCATTATAGTTGGAGCCGTCCAATATCACCTTTGAGCAGATGCCTAACAGGGAGAAGTTGTTGTGGGTAGAGGAGGAGGAACCAGAAGCATCGGTAGGAGCATACATTTTCTCTTTAAAAGAAATAGTTAAAGTTAGATAAGAAAACCGAGTTTGATCCAACTATAAAATTTACAACTTAGAAGAGGGAAGCCGTAATCTAATTTCAAATTTCATAAAGGTAGGTTTCCTTCTGAGATTCATTAAAACTATTCAATGGCATGTTTAATCTCAGATTATGCTCTTCTATTTGTGACTGGGATACCGAGGATCACAAACAAGATGTGAATAACCATGCAAATGTGCTTGGTAACCTCAATGTCATTTATCATCTCAATTGATGTCCTGGTTAACCACACACGCTCCATCAACAATAATAATTTTTGAGATACCCATTACAACTCTTTATTAGTCCCTATTAGTGTGCCGGTTAACCACACACGCTCCACTAATGACTTATAAAGTGTAATGTGCAATTTCATGGGTTAGCATACAAATTCACATTTTTCCTAAAGTAACTAGGAATTTATAATAAAAGGTTTAGTTACTTTTAATGTCATTATACTTTTAATGGGAGTTAAATTTAGTCCTATCAAACCCGTTTGGCTAACGACCCTCCACTAATCAAGGAAGCGGCGGGTGAGAATGGACACCCATTCAACTACCATTTTATAGGAAGTTTCCTTATACCCCCCTTATAGACTAGCTTCGTGAATGAGGCTTACTATTGATTTGACTGACTTTTGTTCTTATACATATAATAACAATTAATCTTTTAATCATACATATAGTATAAGGTGTATCTTTAAAACTTTTAAAAATACCAATATTATATATCAATAATAATAATAATAGTAGGATAATAAATTTAAACAATTAAATTAATCCTTATCCTAAAGGCATTCGGAACTTAGGGGGCAAGATTAGGGTTTCAAAAATCCTAGTACCTAAAAACGAATGTGAGCCTCCTAATAGTTCAATAATTATAGCTAATTCAATTAAAAACAAACCTTATGCTATGATACCACTGATGGGTTTCAGGCACTACAAGCTTAAACAATTAAGGGTGCATGCAACCTAAAACAAGATCTATATTTTCAAAATTGAAACTATAACTATGAACATATCATAAACCCTAGCAAACAATCAAAAATAAATACATAAACTACTAAGACAGATAGGGTTGCATACCTCTTAGTTGTAGTAGTAAACAACAATAATAATCCTTCTCGACTTCAAGGAAGCTAGCACCACAAACGTCTTGCCTCTGATGGGATCACACCCAAGGACTCGAAAAAGAATATTTAACTAAGGTGGGATGTACTACAAGGAGTTCTTCCACAAGGAGGGAGAAAGAAGGATGCGAATACTCAAGCCAAATGAGCGAATTGGAATGAACCACCAAGGCCCTTATTTATAGCCTTGGATATTCTCCTTAGTTTAGTTATCCCACATCACCAAGGCCCTTATTTAAAGCCTTGGATATTCTCCTTAGTTTAGTTATCCCACCAATGTGGGATAGAGAATTTCGAAATCCCCTTGGCAAAAAGGAGGATTTCGAAATTTCCAATGTGGGATAGAATTTTTCCCAACTAATCAACTATTGATTAATTGTTATTCAATACTTCTATTAACCAAACCGTTAACTAGCCTCCTAAACAGTTTCATTTAATTATTACCCATAATTATTAATAAACTATTTTTCCCCTTTTCCCGTATTTAATAATTCTACTTTTATCGAGTCTTGAGGGAAACCCAAAAGGACTATGTTGCTATCAATTGTAGTTATGGACTTAGACACTTAATCACCGTATTTAATAATTCTACTTTTATCGAGTCTTGAGGGCAACCCAAAAGGACTATGTTGCTATCAATTATAGTTATGGACTTATACACTTAATCCAACAGCCTTGTCTCTCCGTCGGAGGCCTTAAGTTCTATGAGTTGATGAAGGAAAATGAGCCATACCGCCAACCCGACTCCATATCGGGTAAATGGACCGATATCAATAAAAAAATGCAAGATTTTTTCTACCATTTATAACCGTATGGTTTCGGGTTGGCAAAGCGGTCAAAACAACGAAGATATCCAATCACAAGCGCTAATCGAATACGGGGTCGATCGTCCCGCGTTTAACTACATCGCGGTTTGGAACGTGTTAAAAAATACACCTAAGTGGCTTTCTGAAGTTGATTTGAAGAATAAAATAAAGCGTCGCTCGAAAAAGTCTAGGACCGGATCAACAAACGAAACGGATGGGGAGAGTTCGGATGCTCGTGCCTTTGATTAAAATGAGCAAGTTGAGTTTGTGCACGTCGAGCCTCGTCGACCACCTAGTCGAGATTTCACGAAGGCTCAAAGGGCTTCGTCATCGTCAAGTCGTTCCACCACCACCACCGTCTCAAATATCAACAAGCTTCAAGGGGAGATGAATGAAAAGCTACAAACGTTGGTGAGTTTGCGTCGAGAACAAACGGGGTTGGTCAAACGCCGTATAATGCACCAAGATTTACAAGAGCTTCGACAACCACTCCTGGAGGACGAACCGGCGCGTACGATCTCAATAAAACTTAGGGAGGACATCGCGATGAGTTACATGAGTGGCGAGTAGGGTTGTTTTTTTATGTAATGTTCCGTTTTTTTTAAGTGTCGGTTTTTTATTTTTAAGTAATGTTCCGGTTTTTTTTTTCTATGAAATGTTCCGTTTATTTTTATATAATGTTATGGTTTTATAATGTTTTTATTTTAGTTTAATAAAATAAAAATAACAGAAGTAATGATTGTAGGGGCTTTATAACTACACACCCATGTCACATAACCCCCTCTTTGCCACGCCAGCGCCACATGTCACATAATGCCCCATGGTGGGGCATTATGACTGCACATACCCTTATAGGTTTTGGGCTGAAAGTTTCCGATAGATTTTTGGTTTACGTCTGTTTCTGACTTTTGCTTTTACTCCTTCGAACGTCGGTGACAATTAATTAATGAGTTTCACTACTTGTAATCATGCGGATAGAGTATTGCATACTTTTTTGGATTTCATGTCGGGTATCTATAGGTTTAATGTATCTTATCATCCAGTCCTTTTTAACACACGGTTTTCATAGTCACACAGAATACAAATTTGGGTGTTTAGTGAGCAAATCGGGTATTTCTAGGAAGATTATAAACATGGCAGGACTGCGACGATTAGCTTCACAGTAAGTGGGATGGCACAGGCATTCTTTTAACCGTATAGAAGGTGAGATAGTTGATACTTCTTTTCCTGCATTATTGCATATTAAATTACCTAAATTATCAATTTGGCTTTTATTTGCTTTATGTTCTAATTACAATTCAATGCTCTTACAATGGAAGCAGGTAAACTCTTTTTCTGAATATATGGTCAATAACCGGTTCTTATTTGTTAATTTTTTTCCTACCGTATTCATATGTTGCCATGTTTTTAGTTTAATGAGTGTCCTTTTTTTTAGCTTTTACATGACCAAGGGAACCATCTTGAACACATGTACTTCTCTGTGTTTACAATTTCGCTATGAAAACAAATTAACAACATGATACATATAACAAGCTGATACATACTCCTCTTTGGTACCTTCTATAGAGTAACAAAGAGGTCTGTCTTTTTAGTTTGACATATTAGTTTAGGCGCGAGATATAGTTGATTTCAAAAATTGAGTTAACTGCATCAGGTTTCATTTTTCAAATCCATGCTAGAAGTGAATTGTGTTGATGTTGAAACTATACCCGGATATATGGTATTATTATGGTTAGTGCAAGAAATCCCTTTGTCTACCCAAACGTTTATAAGTAAACCAATTATCTCCCACTCTAAAATAAGCATTCACTAGTAAAAACCTACCATAGTCTATTAATAATGGTAAAGTTATAAAATTCTTTAGATTGGCTGGATCATACTCATAGACGGACGATTGTTACAGATGATTTTTTTGTAGTTACAGATGAAGATCCAGCCATCCTTCAATCATGATCAAGTTCAATCATCCATCCATCCACACCTGTAGCAAAACAATCAAGAGTGCTCATGACTCTCCAGGTATACATAACTGCTTACCATTAATACACATACCTAGGAACTGAATGTCAATAAATCTAACATCTTAACAAACATATAGAAGAAAAAACAAAACAGCAAAAAGTACAAAAGAGAAGGCTGATTAGGAACATGTTAATGCATAACAACTGCCTTCTTTTGGCAATTAACAAGGAGCGGTGCCGGATGAGAAGTATGTAGCAACAATGGTTTAGGTGCGAAAGAAGTAGTTTCGTATGGTGCCGGATGAGTAAGTATGTAGCAACAATGGTTTAGGTGCGAAAGAAGTAGTTTCGTATGCAAGTTAATAGGTCAATTAGGATGCATGCTAATAGACCTTACTTTTCGTAAAGAACCTCCAGCACAAATAGTTTAGCAGCATTGAACGAGGTGCAAATGCAATGGCTTGGATCTTATGTTTTTATACAAATAGTTATGTACAAGCGACTTTTGATATGTACTAAGTATGTAGTGGTGGTATAATATTAATGAGTTAGATACTATCAATGCTTAACTTCATGTACATCAAGAATCCTAACAATCAACTCGGGTGAACAAAACACAACTGATGACGTAACGAATCCTACCGCAACGTGGCGGGGTTCAAGCCTTGTATTAATTAATTGGGATGAACAATACTATTAATATTAATATTTTAAAAATATGAAAGAAAAACTATAAATCTATTTTTAGTTCCTCTCATTTTCAGTTTCTTTTTTTTTTTTTTGAAATGGTGGAGCACTTAAGGCTTTTAAAATCCACCTTAAATCTAAATGACGTTTTAAGAAAGGGAAAATCACGGAAATGATCAAATTTGACTTTGAAAATCAAATATATAAAGGAGGAGGAACCAGAAGCATCGGTAGGAGCATACATTTTCTCTTTAAAAGAAATAGTTAAAGTTAGATAAGAAAACCGAGTTTGATCCAACTATAAAATTTACAGCTTAGAAGAGGGAAGCCGTAATCTAATTTCAAATTTCATAAAGGTAGGTTTCCTTCTGAGATTCATTGAAACTATTCAATGGCATGTTTAATCTCAGATTATGCTCTTCTATTTGTGACTGGGATATCGAGGATCACAAACAAGATGTGAATAACCATGCAAATGTGCTTGGTAACCTCAATGTCATTTATCATCTCAATTGATGTCCTGGTTAACCACACACGCTCCATCAACAATAATAATTTTTTAGATACCCATTACAACTCTTTATTAGTCCCTATTAGTGTGCCGGTTAACCACACACGCTCCACTAATGACTTATAAAGTGTAATGTGCAATTTCATGGGTTAGCATACAAATTCACATTTTTCCTAAAGTAACTAGGAATTTATAATAAAAGGTTTAGTTACTTTTAATGTCATTATACTTTTAATGGGAGTTAAATTTAGTCCTATCAAACCCGTTTGGCTAACGACCCTCCACTAATCAAGGAAGCGGCGGGTGAGAATGGACACCCATTCAACTACCATTTTATAGGAAGTTTCCTTATACCCCCCTTATAGACTAGCTTCGTGAATAAGGCTTACTATTGATTTGACTGACTTTTGTTCTTATACATATAATAACAATTAATCTTTTAATCATACATATAGTATAAGGTGTATCTAAAAAACTTTTAAAAATACCAATATTATATATCAATAATAATAATAGTGGGATAATAAATTTAAACAATTAAATTAACCCTTATCCTAAAGGCATTCGGAACTTATGGGGCAAGATTAGGGTTTCAAAAATCCTAGTACCTAAAAACGAATGTGAGCCTCCTAACAGTTCAATAATTATAGCTAATTCAATTAAAAACAAACCTTATGCTATGATACCACTGATGGGTTTCAGGCACTACAAGCAAACTTAAACAATTAAGGGTGTATGCAACCTAAAACAAGATCTATATTTTCAAAATTGAACCTATAACTATGAACATATCATAAACCCTAGCAAACAATCAAAAATAAATACATAAACTACTAAGACAGATAGGGTTACATACCTCTTAGTTGTAGTAGTAAACAACTATAATAATCCTTCTCGACTTCAAGGAAGCTAGCACCACAAACGTCTTGCCTCTGATGGGATCACACCCAAGGACTTGAAAAACAATATTTAACTAAGGTGGGATGAACTACAAGGAGTTCTTCCACAAGGAGGGAGAAAGAAGGAGGCAAATACTAAAGCCAAATGAGCGAATTGGAATGAACCACCAAGGCCCTTATTTATAGCCTTGGATATTCTCCTTAGTTTAGTTATCCCACATCACCAAGGCCCTTATTTATAACCTTGGATATTCTCCTTAGTTTAGTTATCCCACCAATGAGGGATAGAGAATTTCGAAATCCCCTTGGCAAAAAGGAGGGTTTTGAAATTTCCAATGTGGGATAGAATTTTTCCCAACTAATCAACTATTGATTAATTTTTATTCAATCCTTCTATTAAACAAACCGTTAACAAGCCTCCTAAACAGTTTCATTTAATTATTAACCATAATTATTAATAAACTATTTTCCCCTTTTCCCTTATTTAATAATTCTACTTTTATCGAGTCTTGAGGGCAACCCAAAAGGACTATGTTGCTATCAATTATAGTTATGGACTTAGACACTTAATCCAACAGCCTTGTCTCTCCGTCGGAAGCCTTAAGTTCTGGCGACGGTTGTCTCACTTCGCTGGCTCAACGATGAGATATCTGTCTGGATCTCGAATCTATTTCTGTATCCTCCGACGCCTCCGCTTTTTTATAGTCGGTGCCTTGGTGACCGTCTCTATGACGTCGTCGCCGCCGGTGACGTCACCTCGATGGTTTCATCAATGGTGACCGCCGGTTTTTTTTGTTCTTGGTGACCGTCTCTGTGACATCGTCACCGCCGGCTCCGCCTGTCATCACGCCGACGACGTCCCGGTATGGTTGTCACTGACGAAATCCGATGGTGTGGCGTTGACATTGATGTAGCGCCCCTTTCTGTATGGCGATGTCTGTCTCTTCATATCTTAAAGACGTCTTAGCGTACGTCTCTAACCACCGATTTCTTTGTTGAAGCCGGCAGTTGTGATGACGATGTTGTATGAGGTGTTCGTTGTTTTTATTGAATCAATTTTGGTTTTGTGGGTTGTCGTTTGTGTGGCTACTGCCAATTTTAGGGGTTTTGTTTAAACCCTAATTTTTTTTGCACTTTGGGGTTTTGGTGAAACCCTGGTTTTTATGGTTAAGCAGTGACGGCGGCTATGCAATTGCTTCGACCAAAGCCTTCTAAGGCGATGCTGGTTACAAATTCTTGGGTTATCCCAGTTTGGGTAGCCATTACTTTCTGTTTATTGGAGGTGAAAGACTGTGATGATTTTTTTTCTTCTTAATTCTTGACAGCCAGGTTGTGGTGAGCAGGGGGCATGCAACTTTTGTTTGTTGCAACCCTCATTGCCATCGGTGTCATGTTGATGGTGTCAATTTGATGATGAATCAGTTAAATGTGATCAATAAGTAAAATCTGAGCCTTATATCTACCGGTTCTTTTCTTATGATTCATTTTTTTTACTTTCATGTGTTTTTTATACTTTTCACAATTCTTGAGTGTGGTTACAGTTTTAGTGAAGGTTTCATAACTATTGGTTTTTCAGTAATTTTTGTTTCTGTTATTCGATTTTGGGTTCTCTTCTTACTAATGGTTGAGTGTTATATGAAACTTTATCCCCTTTATATTTGAGTCGTAGCATAAGATTGTATTTAACATGTATTCACAAGTAAAAGGCTTGATATGTCTGTCTAAGCAAAAGAAATTAGTATCCAGTTCGAAAACAGTGGGTTTGATTACTATACTCAAGTCAGAGAGTTGTTTGTGTACCTGTATCAGAAAGTTAGTGATAAAAATTATGGTTAAATGAATTTTTGAGGTCCCTTTGTATTTGAGTTGTACCTATTTTCTTTAAGCCTGGTCTTTATTGATTCATATTAATTACACAAATTTCATAAGGTTGTATCTCATATGTACACACAAGACCATACCAATCTGTTGTAGTGTGGCATATGATTTCTCATTTTAATGGCATAACCATAAGTAAAAGGCCTGATATGTCTTATGGAACTGTGTTTGATTACTATACTTCAATCAGGAAGTTCACTTTCTGATGTAATAGCTTAAATTTAAGTATAGGATCAGTTTGGCTGACCATTTATATACTAAAATAACTTTTTGATTTCTTCTTCTTTGTGCCTATTACATTAGTGTTGGCCATAGTGTTTAATTTATCATATTGGTCTAAGTAGACCTCAATTTGTTTCTTTGTTCCTATTTCTTTTGTCATTTGAAGGTTACTTTTATTTATTTTTCGGTTCTACTTCAATTTGTATAGTCATTGATTGTGGATATAAGTATGTATCTGGCTGATGTGTTAAACTTTCTGATTTCTTTATCTTTTTGCCTATCACATTTTATTTGAGTTTGTGATCTGCTGCAACATGAGACTTTTGTTAAAACAGCTGACCTTATTTGGGCATGTTATTAT
>JBCNJP010001799.1:0-12924 GCA_039602395.1 Deinandra increscens subsp. villosa | reverse complement strand
GGCCCCAACCAACCCTCATTGCCTTACTAAACACACCTTATTGGGCCATCATTGGTCCTAAACACAACTTATTGGTTATATACACAACTTAGTGGGACTCATTAGTCCCAACTAAACACACCTTATTGGGCCATAATTGGTCGTAAACACAACTTATTTGTTATATACACACATTATTGGGACTCATTGGTCCCAACTAACCCTCATTGCCCCTAAACACACCTTATTGGGCCATCATTTATCCTAAACAAGACATATAGGTTATATACACATCTTATTGGTACTCATTGGTCCCAACTAAACACAACTTATTGGGCCATAATTGGTCATAAACACAACTTATTGGTTATATACACACCTTCTTAGGACTCATTGGTGCCAACTGACCCTCATTGTCCCTAAACACACTTTATTGTGCCATCATTGGTCCTAAACACAACGTATTGGTTATATACACACATTAGTGGGACTCATTGGTCACAACTAAACACACCTTTTTGGGCCATAATTGGTCGTAAACAAAACTTATTGGTTATATACACACTCTATTGGGACTCATTGGTTCCAACTGACCCTCATAGCCCTTAAACACACATTATTGGGCCATCATTGGTCCTAAACACAACTTATTGGTTATATACACACCTTACTAGGACTTATTGGTCCCAACCGACCCTCATTGCCCTACTAAACACACCTTATTGGGCCATCATTGGTCCTAAACACAACTTATTGGTTATATACACACCTTAGTGGGACTCATTAGTTCCAACTAAACACACCTTATTGGGCCATAATTGGTCGTAAACACAACTTATTGGTTATATACACACATTATTGGGACTCATTGGTCCCAACTAACCCTCATTGCCCCTAAACACACCTTACTGGGCCATCATTTGTCCTAAACAAAACATATTAGTTATATACAAACCTTAGTGGGACTCATTGCTCCCAACTAAACACAACTTATTGGGCCAGAATTGGTCATAAACACAACTTATTGGTTATATACACACCTTATTAGGACTCATTGGTCCCAACTGACCCTCATTGTCCCTAAACACACTTTATTGTGCCATCATTGGTCCTAAACACAACGTATTGGTTATATACACACATTACTAGGACTTATTGGTCCTAACCGACCCTCATTGCCCTAATAAACACACCTTATTGGGCCATCATTGGTCCTAAACATAACTTATTGGTTATATACACACCTTAGTGGGCCATAATTGGTCATAAACACAACTTATTGGTTATATACACACCTTATTAGGACTCATTGGTGCCAATTGTCCCTCATTGTCCCTAAACACACTTTATTGTGCCATCATTGGTCCTAAACACAACGTATTGGTTATATACACACATTAGTGGGACTCATTGGTCCCAACTAAACACACCTTATTGGGCCATAATTGGTCATAAACAAAACTTATTGTCAATATACACACTCTATTGGGACTCATTGGTCCCAACTGACCCTCATAGCCCTTAAACACACATTATTAGGCCATCATTGGTCCTAAACACAACTTATTGGTTATATACACACCTTACTAGGACTTATTGGTCCCAACCGACCCTCATTGCCCTACTAAACACACCTTATTGGGCCATCATTGGTCCTAAACACAACTTATTGGTTATATACACACCTTAGTGGGACTCATTAGTCCCAACTAAACACACCTTATTGGGCCATAATTGGTCGTAAACACGACTTATTTGTTATATACACACATTATTGGGACTCATTGGTCCCAACTAACCCTCATTGCCCCTAAACACACCTTATTGGGCCATCATTTATCCTAAACAAGACATATTGGTTATATACACACCTTAGTGGGACACATTAGTTCCAACTAAACACACCATATTGGACCATAATTGGTCGTAAACACAACTTATTGGTTATGTACACACCTTATTAGGACTCATTGGTGCCAACTGACCCTCATTGTCCCTAAACACACTTTATTGTGCCATTATTGGTCCTAAACACAACGTATTAGTTATATACACACATTAGTGGGACTCATTGGTCACAACTAAACACACCTTATTGGGAAATAATTGGTCGTAAACAAAACTTATTGGTTATATACACACTCTATTGGGACTCATTGGTCCCAACTGACCCTCATAGCCCTTAAACACACATTATTGGGCCATCATTGGTCCTAAACACAACTTATTGGTTATATACACACCTTAGTGGGACTCATTAGTCCCAACTAAACACACCTTATTGGGCCATAATTGGTCGTAAACACAACTTATTTGTTATATACACACATTATTGGGACTCATTGGTCCCAACTAACCCTCATTGCCCCTAAACACACCTTACTGGGCCATCATTTGTCCTAAACAAAACATATTAGTTATATACAAACCTTAGTGGGACTCATTGCTCCCAACTAAACACAACTTATTGGGCCAGAATTGGTCATAAACACAACTTATTGGTTATATACACACCTTATTAGGACTCATTGGTCCCAACTGACCCTCATTGTCCCTAAACACACTTTATTGTGCCATCATTGGTCCTAAACACAACGTATTGGTTATATACACACATTACTAGGACTTATTGGTCCTAACCGACCCTCATTGCCCTAATAAACACACCTTATTGGGCCATCATTGGTCCTAAACATAACTTATTGGTTATATACACACCTTAGTGGGCCATAATTGGTCATAAACACAACTTATTGGTTATATACACACCTTATTAGGACTCATTGGTGCCAATTGTCCCTCATTGTCCCTAAACACACTTTATTGTGCCATCATTGGTCCTAAACACAACGTATTGGTTATATACACACATTAGTGGGACTCATTGGTCCCAACTAAACACACCTTATTGGGCCATAATTGGTCATAAACAAAACTTATTGTCAATATACACACTCTATTGGGACTCATTGGTCCCAACTGACCCTCATAGCCCTTAAACACACATTATTAGGCCATCATTGGTCCTAAACAAAACTTATTGGTTATATACACACCTTACTAGGACTTATTGGTCCCAACCGACCCTCATTGCCCTACTAAACACACCTTATTGGGCCATCATTGGTCCTAAACACAACTTATTGGTTATATACACACCTTAGTGGGACTTATTAGTCCCAACTAAACACACCTTATTGGGCCATAATTGGTCGTAAACACAACTTATTTGTTATATACACACATTATTGGGACTCATTGGTCCCAACTAACCCTCATTGCCCCTAAACACACCTTATTGGGCCATCATTTATCCTAAACAAGACATATTGGTTATATACACACCTTAGTGGGACACATTAGTTCCAACTAAACACACCATATTGGACCATAATTGGTCGTAAACACAACTTATTGGTTATGTACACACCTTATTAGGACTCATTGGTGCCAACTGACCCTCATTGTCCCTAAACACACTTTATTGTGCCATTATTGGTCCTAAACACAACGTATTAGTTATATACACACATTAGTGGGACTCATTGGTCACAACTAAACACACCTTATTGGGAAATAATTGGTCGTAAACAAAACTTATTGGTTAGAGTAAACTTTTGTTTTGGTCCCCAAACTATGGACTCGCTATTGGTTTAAGTCCCTCAACTAAAAAATGTATCTCTTAAAGGCCTCAACTGTTTATTCGCTATCCCTTTTAGTCCCTCCTCCTAACTCTGTTAGTTTTCACGTTAAAATAAGGGTATTATCGTATTTTCATCCTATCATCAGGTTATCTTTAAATTAAAACCCACCCCCTTGGAACTTATCGAGCGAATTTTGCATTATTCCCCAAAAAAACCCTAGAAGCTCATCACCATGGTTTTGTGCAGATGTGGTGCTACAGCTTCAATTCGCACCTCGTGGACTGATCTTAACCCAGGTCGAAGGTTCTACAGTTGCCCTAGACAGGTAATTTTCATTTGTTCTTATTCAATTCGCAGATTTGGTGCTTCATCACAACCCTCTCTTCTCAACAATCATTGATTGAATCTTATTCAGGAATGTCGTCGTTTTGTGATTTGGTTTGACCCTCCCATGTGTGAACGATCAAATGTTATCATTCCAGGGTTGCTGAGGAAGATAAACGACAAGGATGTTGTTCACTCTCAAATGGTAGCTTCATATGAAGAGAAATTGTCAAAGAGGAGCAAAGAAAACAAGAAGCTGAAGTTTGTGATCTTAGTAATGGTTATTTTTTTCATGTATGTTAAATCGGTTTAGGAATTGAAGAAGATCTAGTTTGTGATTTTAGGATCTTAGTAATCGGTTTTTTCATGTAATGTTTGGTGAATTGAAGTTGTTGAACTGGTAAAGAGTAAACGATATGTAATGGTTGGTTTTGTGGATTTGAAGAAATTGTTTTGAAATGGCATTTTAGTGAAATGGTAAAGAGGTAAACGGACACAATACTGCACCGGTCGTTAAGTGAAATGGTAAACGGACATATTACACCTAAACGTAAACGAACACACTATGTAAACGTAATCATCAATCACCTTTACGGCAACAAAGAACACACTATGGTAAAACAATTCAATTCATTTCACAGTTTGGCAATTAATTCCAAAACCGATTCTTTAAACAATACATTCCAAAACACCCAAAACAATTCATTTCACAGTTTGAAAAGTAGCAAAAAAGCAAAACACCCAAAACAATTCATTTCAAAGTTTGGCATCAAAATAAATTCCAAAACAGCCACAATTCTTTCAGTTTTTCTTTTGAATAGGCTCACTGCATCCTTTCCTGTTGTGACCTTTTCCACCACATCTACCACATGTCATCAACTTCCCAACCTTTGTCATCTTACCATTACGAGTCAAGTTCTGTGACAACTCCTCCGCTGACCTTTTCCTTGCCTTGGATGGCCTACCAATTTGTTTGTGATGCTTGGGTGGTAAAAGTGAAGTAGTGCAATTGCTTGAAGGCCACATCCCATTGATTGGATCCACTGTATTCTTATAAACCTTCTTCCAAGTGTCAAGCCAATAGACCTTATCAACCCACAGTTCAGGTATATCAACTACGAGGGAATTAGTATGCATATCATTGTTCACAGCAACTGCATGTTTGCAGGGCATGCCTGTAAGTTCCCACTTCCTGCAGGTGCAAGTCATAGCTTCAACATCAACTACATACCTGTCATTGAAGTTACCACTGACTTCATACTTCTTGTTTCCATTCCATAATACATTCAACTGAGAAGCTTCATCTTTGATCAAGTTAAATGCCTTTGTTGCTGCAAATGTCAATGGCCCCTCACACTTGTTAATCATCTTGTTCACATTTCCAATTCTTTTCATTAGGTATTTCCTAATGAATTCCAAGCAAGTGATAATTGGCTTATCTCTTCCATCCACAAGTTGTCTGTTAAATACTTCACACACATTATTCAAAAGCATGTCACATTTTGCCCTTCCTGTTTTAAAACATGTCTAAGTTAGTATTTCACACTTCAATTATATTATTGAAACATAAATAAAGTTACATACCAGTTTGAAATGCTCTTGCCCAATTTTCTTTTTCTTGGATGCCTACCAACCACTTGTATAAATCCAAGTGCTTTTTTTTCATTTCTTCCATGTACTTTTCAAACTTTTGAACTGTTGTAGCACTTGCAATTTTCCACAAAAAAATCTTCAACTCAACTCCTCCCCATTTCCCTCTCATATTCTCATGGATATGTCTTAGGCAATACCTGTGCTCAGCTGAAGGAAACACCATCTTGATAGCTGGTATGATACCCTGTTAAGAACAATAGTTAATAAATTACTTTTTGTCTATAACTAATGAATGATAAGTTACCTTTTGTCTATCACTTATGAATGAGAAGTTTGAGTTGCTTTGTAAATCTAAGTCACCACCAAGACATTCTAGGAACCATTTCCAAGAGGCTGTTGTCTCTGATTCAACTATGGCATATGCAACTGGATAGATACAATTGTTACCATCTACACCCACAGCTGTGAGAATCTGTCCAGGGAAATGTCCCTTCATAAAGCAACCATCAAGTCCCAAGATATCTCTACCCAATTGCTTAAACCCAACCTTGAATAAAAAACAAATTTATTAATAAAGTAATAAAGAATAAAGTAATGAAGAATAAAGTTAAGTTTACCTTTAGTGCTTGAAAGCATACATACACCCTTCTAAACTGCCTAGTATCACTGTGTGGGTTAGTTTCAGGTTCAACATCAATCAAGAAAGTTGTTCCTGGATTTGATCTCATCAGTTCTTCACCATAGTCCCTTAGCATAAGATATTGAGCTGTGTAATCACCTTCTAATTTGGCAGTAGCCAACACTTTTGCCATGAACAACTTCTGAATATTCAACTCCACCTTGTATTTTTTTTGAAGTAGATCTTGTAATACCTTAGCAGTAATACCAGGATTGGCATCCACAAGTGGTTCAATTTCTTGGGCAATGGTACCTCTAGTATACAAGTTAACTTTTCTCACTTGGAAGCATATGTGATCCTCTTTAAATGTTCTCACCTGCCAAGAATCAGATTCTGTTTTCCTTGAGATTTGCAATGCCCAAGGGCATTTTTGTCTTTGCACAGCTACAACTTGTGAGGCCCCACCTTCAACTTCCCCACTAACAAAAACATGGCTCTTTCCTTTGCAAGTAACCCTATACCTCAATTTGTCATTTTTTACCACCTTAAGTTGTCTTCTATTAGTTATTGCATACCTCTTGACCTTCATCTTAATCTCTTCCTTAGTTTTGATATACTCACAAAGTTGAAAAGGGGAAGGATCAACAACCTTAGTTTTCTTCCTCTTCAATCTGTACTTCCCAACAGCCGTCTTTAACAAATCTTCCTCATCAGTTGCACTTTCAAAATCATCAAGATCAACTTCCTCTTGTTCATTATCAACATCTTCAATGGCTTCATTATCATCATTTTCATCATTTAGAACTTCATTTGCTTCTTGGTAATGGCAGTCAATTGTATCTTTAAAACCAGACATGTCCACTTCAACTACTTCAAGCATGTTATCAACATCCTCCATAGGAGCTACATCATTCCCTTTCTCAGAATCAGCTACAACATTCACTTTCTCAACATGTACATCATTCACTTTCTCAACAGCTACATCATTCACTTTCTTTTGTGCCTTAACCGATTTTAGTTTTGGAGGCCTAGCTTGTGGCAATTCATTAAAACCCAACCTACTAACCCAATGCTCAATATACACATCTATGATCTTGTTACTACCTACATAACTCAGCAATTCCATCACATCAAGATCAGTTCCTAAACTTCTAATACCATCATTAACACTCATTCCTGGAATACAAAAGTGATAAAACATGATTTGGTTTTTGGGGTAACCCATCTCTTCAACCATAAGTTTAACCTCAATCACAGAGAACTCATCAGCATCAATGTTGTCTACGTAACCTATATCTGCATCCGCATATGTTAAAACGGGCTTTCGGGTGAAAACACCCCCATGATGTATCTTCAAACTAAACATATTAAGGTTTCCACCTGATATGTTAACAAAAATCGAACAAAAAAACGACATTCTTAAACAATCTGTTAACAAAAATCGATCAAAAAAACGACGAAAGAACTAACCATATTCGATAATCGGTGCAATAGTCTCGTGAATCGATCGTATCTTCCAGCCCATCGCGTATCCAGAAAGAATGTATCCAGAAAGAACGAGACTTTTTTTCTTCAGCGTATGTTGTTTTGAACGACGATGTTATTTTGATTAGGGTTTATGGGGGGAGGGTTTTAGACTAACGTGAAAACTAACGGAGTTACATGGAGGGACTAAAAGGGATAGCGAATAAACAGTTGAGGCCTTTAAGAGATACATTTTTTAGTTGAGGGACTTAAACCAATAGCGAGTCCATAGTTTGGGGACCAAAACAAAAGTTTACTCTATTGGTTATATACACACTCTATTGGGACTCATTGGTCCCAACTGACCCTCATAGCCCTTAAACACACATTATTGGGCCATCATTGGTCCTAAACACAACTTATTGGTTATATACACACCTTAGTGGGACTCATTAGTCCCAACTAAACACACCTTATTGGGCCATAATTGGTCGTAAACACAACTTATTTGTTATATACACACATTATTGGGACTCATTGGTCCCAACTAACCCTCATTGCCCCTAAACACACCTTACTGGGCCATCATTTGTCCTAAACAAAACATATTAGTTATATACAAACCTTAGTGGGACTCATTGCTCCCAACTAAACACAACTTATTGGGCCAGAATTGGTCATAAACACAACTTATTGGTTATATACACACCTTATTAGGACTCATTGGTCCCAACTGACCCTCATTGTCCCTAAACACACTTTATTGTGCCATCATTGGTCCTAAACACAACGTATTGGTTATATACACACATTACTAGGACTTATTGGTCCTAACCGACCCTCATTGCCCTAATAAACACACCTTATTGGGCCATCATTGGTCCTAAACATAACTTATTGGTTATATACACACCTTAGTGGGCCATAATTGGTCATAAACACAACTTATTGGTTATATACACACCTTATTAGGACTCATTGGTGCCAATTGTCCCTCATTGTCCCTAAACACACTTTATTGTGCCATCATTGGTCCTAAACACAACGTATTGGTTATATACACACATTAGTGGGACTCATTGGTCCCAACTAAACACACCTTATTGGGCCATAATTGGTCATAAACAAAACTTATTGTCAATATACACACTCTATTGGGACTCATTGGTCCCAACTGACCCTCATAGCCCTTAAACACACATTATTAGGCCATCATTGGTCCTAAACACAACTTATTGGTTATATACACACCTTACTAGGACTTATTGGTCCCAACCGACCCTCATTGCCCTACTAAACACACCTTATTGGGCCATCATTGGTCCTAAACACAACTTATTGGTTATATACACACCTTAGTGGGACTCATTAGTCCCAACTAAACACACCTTATTGGGCCATAATTGGTCGTAAACACAACTTATTTGTTATATACACACATTATTGGGACTCATTGGTCCCAACTAACCCTCATTGCCCCTAAACACACCTTATTGGGCCATCATTTATCCTAAACAAGACATATTGGTTATATACACACCTTAGTGGGACACATTAGTTCCAACTAAACACACCATATTGGACCATAATTGGTCGTAAACACAACTTATTGGTTATGTACACACCTTATTAGGACTCATTGGTGCCAACTGACACTCATTGTCCCTAAACACACTTTATTGTGCCATTATTGGTCCTAAACACAACGTATTAGTTATATACACACATTAGTGGGACTCATTGGTCACAACTAAACACACCTTATTGGGAAATAATTGGTCGTAAACAAAACTTATTGGTTATATACACACTCTATTGGGACTCATTGGTCCCAACTGACCCTCATAGCCCTTAAACACACATTATTGGGCCATCATTGGTCCTAAACACAACTTATTGGTTATATACACACCTTAGTGGGACTCATTAGTCCCAACTAAACACACCTTATTGGGCCATAATTGGTCATAAACACAACTTATTTGTTATATACACACATTATTGGGACTCATTGGTCCCAACTAACCCTCATTGCCCCTAAACACACCTTATTGGGCCATCATTTATCCTAAACAAGACATATAGGTTATATACACATCTTATTGGTACTCATTGGTCCCAACTAAACACAACTTATTGGGCCATAATTGGTCATAAACACAACTTATTGGTTATATACACACCTTCTTAGGACTCATTGGTGCCAACTGACCCTCATTGTCCCTAAACACACTTTATTGTGCCATCATTGGTCCTAAACACAACGTATTGGTTATATACACACATTAGTGGGACTCATTGGTCACAACTAAACACACCTTTTTGGGCCATAATTGGTCGTAAACAAAACTTATTGGTTATATACACACTCTATTGGGACTCATTGGTTCCAACTGACCCTCATAGCCCTTAAACACACATTATTGGGCCATCATTGGTCCTAAACACAACTTATTGGTTATATACACACCTTACTAGGACTTATTGGTCCCAACCGACCCTCATTGCCCTACTAAACACACCTTATTGGGCCATCATTGGTCCTAAACACAACTTATTGGTTATATACACACCTTAGTGGGACTCATTAGTTCCAACTAAACACACCTTATTGGGCCATAATTGGTCGTAAACACAACTTATTGGTTATATACACACATTATTGGGACTCATTGGTCCCAACTAACCCTCATTGCCCCTAAACACACCTTACTGGGCCATCATTTGTCCTAAACAAAACATATTAGTTATATACAAACCTTAGTGGGACTCATTGCTCCCAACTAAACACAACTTATTGGGCCAGAATTGGTCATAAACACAACTTATTGGTTATATACACACATTATTAGGACTCATTGGTCCCAACTGACCCTCTTTGTCCCTAAACACACTTTATTGTGCCATCATTGGTCCTAAACACAACTTATTGGTTATATACACACCTTACTAGGACTTATTGGTCCTAACCGACCCTCATTGCCCTAATAAACACACCTTATTGGGCCATCATTGATCCTAAACATAACTTATTGGTTATATACACACCTTAGTGGGACACATTAGTTCCAACTAAACACACCATATTGGACCATAATTGGTCGTAAACACAACTTATTGGTTATGTACACACCTTATTAGGACTCATTGGTGCCAACTGACCCACATTGTCCCTAAACACACTTTATTGTGCCATCATTGGTCCTAAACACAACGTATTGGTTATATACACACATTAGTGGGACTCATTGGTCACAACTAAACACACCTTATTGGGAAATAGTTGGTCGTAAACAAAACTTATTAGTTATGTACACACTCTATTGGGACTCATTGGTCCCAACTGACCCTCATAGCCCTTAAACACACATTATTGGGCCATCATTGGTCCTAAACACTACTTATTGGTTATATACACACCTTACTAGGACTTATTGCCCCCAACCAACCCTCATTGCCCTACTAAACACACCTTATTGGGCCATCATTGGTCCTAAACACAACTTATTGGTTATATACACACCTTAGTGGGACTCATTAGTCCCAACTAAACACACCTTATTGGGCCATAATTGGTCGTAAACACAACTTATTTGTTATATACACACATTATTGGGACTCATTGGTCCCAACTAACCCTCATTGCCCCTAAACACACCTTATTGGGCCATCATTTATCCTAAACAAGACATATAGGTTATATACACATCTTAGTGGTACTCATTGGTCCCAACTAAGCACAACTTATTGGGCCATAATTGGTCATAAACACAACTTATTGGTTATATACACACCTTCTTAGGACTCATTGGTGCCAACTGACCCTCATTGTCCCTAAACACACTTTATTGTGCCATCATTGGTCCTAAACACAACGTATTGGTTATATACACACATTATTGGGACTCATTGGTCACAACTAAACACACCTTATTGGGCCATAATTGGTCGTAAACAAAACTTATTGGTTATATACACACTCTATTGGGACTCATTGGTCCCAACTGACCCTCATAGCCCTTAAACACACATTATTGGGCCATCATTGGTCCTAAACACAACTTATTGGTTATATACACACCTTACTAGGACTTATTGGTCCCAACCGACCCTCATTGCCCTACTAAACACACCTTATTGGGCCATCATTGGTCCTAAACACAACTTATTGGTTATATACACACCTTAGTGGGACTCATTAGTTCCAACTAAACACACCTTATTTGGCCATAATTGGTCGTAAACACAACTTATTGGTTATATACACACATTATTGGGACTCATTGGTCCCAACTAACCCTCATTGTTCCTAAACACACCTTATTGGGCCATCATTTGTCCTAAACAAAACATATTGGTTATATACAAACCTTAGTGGGACTCATTGCTCCCAACTAAATACAACTTATTGGGCCAGAATTGGTCATAAACACAACTTATTGGTTATATACACACCTTATTAGGACTCATTGGTCCCAACTGACCCTCATTGTCCCTAAACACACTTTATTGTGCCATCATTGGTCCTAAACACAACGTATTGGTTATATACACACATTACTAGGACTTATTGGTCCTAACCGACCCTCATTGCCCTAATAAACACACCTTATTGGGCCATCATTGGTCCTAAACATAACTTATTGGTTATATACACACCTTAGTGGGCCATAATTGGTCATAAACACAACTTATTGGTTATATACACACCTTATTAGGACTCATTGGTGCCAACTGTCCCTCATTGTCCCTAAACACACTTTATTGTGCCATCATTGGTCCTAAACACAACGTATTGGTTATATACACACATTAGTGGGACTCATTGGTCCCAACTAAACACACCTTATTGGGCCATAATTGGTCATAAACAAAACTTATTGTCAATATACACACTCTATTGGGACTCATTGGTCCCAACTGACCCTCATAGCCCTTAAACACACATTATTAGGCCATCATTGGTCCTAAACACAACTTATTGGTTATATACACACCTTACTATGACTTATTGGTCCCAACCGACCCTCATTGCCCTACTAAACACACCTTATTGGGCCATCATTGGTCCTAAACACAACTTATTGGTTATATACACACCTTAGTGGGACTCATTAGTCCCAACCAAACACACCTTATTGGGCCATAATTGGTCGTAAACACAACTTATTTGTTATATACACACATTATTGGGACTCATTGGTCCCAACTAACCCTCATTGCCCCTAAACACACCTTATTGGGCCATCATTTATCCTAAACAAGACATATTGGTTATATACACACCTTAGTGGGACACAT